>APFE030287041.1:80883-105531 GCA_000404065.3 Pinus taeda | reverse complement strand
GTTGCAGAATGTTGATTTGTGATTAATTCCACATTTTCAAGTGTTACACTCATACAGATCACAGTCAGCAGGCAGTTCCCATTTGAAGGAGCTTAAATCAGGCATAACTAACTTCCCCTTCTTCTTCTCCCCTAATTCATTTACTAACTTCCCCTGAAGAGGTCAAGATCTGCTTGATATCTCTTAGTTTCATCATTTTCCATGTCATTAGCCTTGGTAAAGGTCTGCTTTACTCAAGGAGGGTCCATACTTCTCTACAAAGTTCTATCTCCCCTTTGAAGCCTAAGATCTCTGAGACTTAGCGCTCTTCTTGCCATTTTCATATTGGCCACTGACATTATTATTTAACTCCCTATCTATTTTCCCTTCCCCCTATTAAAACTATGTTGATAACTCCTCTATGTAAATATCCCCTCCCCCTGGTTGAAATGTAACCATAAGTATCTTCTTGGGAATTACTAAGTCACCTGGACCTTAGTAAGAGCCCTCATCTCCGCATAATTCCCCTTCCCTAGTGTTTGGACTCCTTCCAAAACACAAAAACCCCTCTTCAAATGCAACCCCCCCCCGGCGCATTTTTCTTTGGAATTTATTAATATTTGCTTAATAAATAACCAACGCGCCAGCACCATTTACTAAAGTCTAAACCCACCCGCGCCGTGAAAAATAAAAAATTAACGCGCACACTCTTCCATTCAACCCCGCGCACCTTCTCCGCCCGTCCACCGTTGGATCGCCTCCTCCAGATCTGACGGCTATTATCCATATCGGGCGCCCTTTTGTATGGGTACATTAGCACTCGATGTCCAACAGTTTTACCGTCGTACATCAGGATAGCTGGCGCCTTCCCATTGCATCGGGCTGCCCCTGACAGAAACCGCCTCTGTACCAAAGGCGGTCCGATGAACCCCAAAACCGCCCTTCCCCTCGCATGACAGGAGTGCCGCGTCACCCCGCCACGTCGCCTCCACCTCACCCCTCCCTGCCTGCACCTGGCCCACGTCACTTGCCACCGTGTCCTGCCACGTCATCACCCCGCTGTACTGCCACATCACCTTGCTGACGTCAGATCCGTACCAAAGGACCCCACTGTTGACGTCATGCTAACGTCATCCGCAGTACAGCTGACGTCAGTAGCCGAAAAACGGAAAAACGCGCAAGCGCGAAAGTCAAGCTTCGGAGCTCCGGAATGAAAAACAGAGGCAATTTTCGATGCGCGATTAGCGCAAAGCATTAATCGCGCATCGCTATGGGAAATGGGCCATATTGGAGAATCTTTAGGGAATATTTTGATTCCTCGGCCCTTTTTGCACCGAAAATGGCAGAAAAAGCCCGATTTTGCCAATTTGAATGTATCTGAAGACAGAGAGAGACCCAGTTCAGAGGTTAAAGAGTATCAGAGAAATTGTGAAGATAAAAAGCATGTCAAAGAGTATCCGAGTAGCGGCAAAGTGTATCAGAGGAGATTTTCTCAGGGCTCGAGGCAAATCCATTAAATCAGAATGGACTCAGTTTTGCAGAGGTTTCTGTGGGGTGAGGTAGGCAAATGGTTTGGTACTTTGAAATAAGTGAGATGGAGAGTCTTAAGACTGGTGAGGAGTTGGAGAGGGCGTGAGAGTCTTAGGGATCCTCTTCTAATAGTTGAAAACATAAATAACTAAACAAACCCTAGGTAGATCACTGCAAATTGAATGATTTCTACCTTTATCCTTGATTCATTTAGTTCATCTGAAAAAGAGAGAGAATGGCATACATAAACACATGTAAAAATTGAATTACAAAAGAAGAAACAATAGCAAATCAACTTGCCACAAGAATCCCACAAAATGCTGCAAACCATGGTCTATTCCTTTGCCAAACTGTAGAGATGAATGTACAATGCTGCTCAAAGCTTTCACAAAAGTCCAACCTTTACCAATCACTGAAAAACTACTAGATATAGGCAAAAAACAAATCATGCTAGGCTTGAGGGGTCAAATTCATAAGTTTAGGAGCTGTTTCAACAAGATTTAAACTAAGAACTAAAAAGTAGGCAGTGGAATAGCTTGCCTCTAAAACCTAGGAAACTGATTCATTCAGTTTCAAACTACCTTTTCATGATGTATCTACCTCCATGAGTGAAATTTTCGCTTATTTACATCAAATTCCATCAAGTTACATCAAGTTACATCATGAGTCTGACTATGAGAGAGAGAAAAGTCAAACTAAAAAAAAACTAGGCGAAAAAACAGAGTTTTTTGGCAAAAAAGTCAATTTTCCATCCTGTGCACCGCCCCTCTGTCCCTGTGCATCATGCTTTTTTGCAGCTAATTTTGGAAGCCTTCACATGCACCAAATTTCCTCCAAGTGGGCTTGTTGGAAAGGTTTGTCTGTCTACTTTCCAGAACAGGTGGAATTTCTGAATTTAGTGTCTATTTTCCCCTCCAAAAGTGAGTTCTCCAAACACTGCTTCCTGTGTGGCCAAAAAGGGGCAGAAAGGGCATTTTTTAGGTGTTTTTGACCCTTTTGGAAGCTCAAAATTTGACAAAATTTCTTGGACATTTGTGGGAATTCATACTTTTGCTTGAGGAATCCAAAAATGCTGAGTTTTCCTTCAAAGGATTTCCGTAGCAAAAGCGCGCGCCAGGTGGCACGACGCACCAGGCAGAAAAACCTGTGTTTTGCTCCAAAAATTCAAAATTGACAAAAAGTCTCCCAAATTTCTTGAAATTTGGGTTGAGTTTCCTGCATCAGGTGCTATGTTGGGCTAAGGAAGCCTCAGCCAAAATCTTGAGCTTGTCTTGCTCTTTCCTCTTCCTCAAAGCTTTCCTCAACTTGGCCTTTAAAGTCCTAATTCTTGCTTTGCAACTTTTGTTTCTTGCCAAATAATGAAAAGCCATGTGTCGCAACATGTCCTTCTCCTTGTTAGCCTTGTCCAGCAGCCTCTCCAAGTGCATGTTCATCTTCTCCAACCAAGACTCCTTGTCATTCTCCATATCTTATTCAATGGAATTTAAAGTGACATGGTCCTCTTCGTCATTTTGCTTCTTTAGTTTCAACATTTCTAGCTCCATTAGGCTTTGCTTATCCTCCAACTGTTTGTTTTATTTCTTGTTTGTCATCTATATCATCCTAGTGCATCTTGTCTTGCCTTTCCTTTCCTGCTTATGTTTCTCCATAGAACTATCACTGGGTGTCTCTTCCTCATAGTGCTTGTCTTAGGAAAATGATGAGATGAAGGTATGGTGGAAAAAATGATGATGAAAGAGGGATGAAAGAGGACAATTGTGATGAGTCTTGGGAAATGAAATTGGGGAAAGAAGGGAATAGTTTTGGGAGATTAGGGTTTAGTGAGGGATTTAGGGTTTTATGAGGGAATTAGTTACTTTAGGGGAGTGGGATATGGGAAAATAGGATAAATGGAGTGTATTAGGGTAATAAAAGAGTGAAAAGGGGTTTTGATGCTGGATATAGTGGTTTTTAGGGAGTGATAGGGTTTAGGGATGCTAATTAGGGTTTTGGAATAGTAGGAATTAGGTATTGGGGTTTTGGGGATAGGGGGATAGATGAGTGTGAATGATAGGGGTGAGGGATATGAAATGAGGGGAGTGTAGTGGAGGAATGTAAAAGCAATTGCAGGGAGCAAACAACAACAATGACAATTTTTGCAAACCCTAGACAACTTTTTCAATGGAGTGTGCAACGAACTAGGGTTTTAATTTGCACCTATCTAAACACCATCAAGGAGGATGAAAACTCTTGCAAAGGCACTTTAGGATGTTTCACTTACTTGGATGGAAGAAGTTTTCAAGATTTGGAGACTTCGCAAGATGATTTGGGTGAAAATTGGGCTAAGCAGGCAGGTGTGCCGCGCCACTACCCAAGTGCATCGTGCCTTTTTGCAGACCAGTTTTGGAGGCCTTCCCGGTGTCGAAATTGGGTGCAGGATAGCTCGTTGGAAATATTATTGAGTCTAATTTCCAACACAACTTGAATGTTTCAATTTGGAGTTCATTTTCCCTATCAAAAATCAAATCTCCCAAGACTGGTCAAAATGTTAAAAATGAGGCTGCCTAAAGGCAGAGTGCTGTTGCAGTCAACTTTTGAAGGTCTTCCTCAACCCCAAATTGAGATAATAATATCTAATTGGAAATATTTTTGTGTCTAGTTATCATTTGACTCATTAAGCAATTCATTAGGCCAACCAAGCTAGGAGAAATCTTGATTTTCCCAAGGTCACTTCAGAGGTGCATCAATTCTCCTGAGGCAATTGTATTTTTGACAATTCTCTAAAACCATGACACCTGTGTAAAAAAACTCTCTCAGTTTTCCCAAGTTCATCTTTTCTTTCTTAGAAACATCATTGGAGTAAAACCTATCCCGATGTGTGGAATAGGGGATTTGTCGATGTGAAGTGAAATGAAGGGGATAAGGGGCTTCTAAATTCTTAAGAAAATTTTGGGAAGTAGGGAGGGATGTTAGGAAGCAAGGGAAAGTGGAATTTAAAAGATTGAGTGAGGGGAAGGGGTCCAAAAGGATAAAACACAGGCCTAGCCTAGAAAATTGTCAAATTGTAGCAAGAAACTAGGGTTTGTGTGAAAATGAGGAATTTGAGGGATATCAATGATGGGAATTGTTTAGTAAGGTACATTAAGGATAGGGGGAGGTGTATGAACATCAGGATACAAGTTTTGTTGATTATTTGACCATCCAAGAGACATTACCTTCAAAACCTTAGGAGAGGGAAATGAACCTTACCTAGGCACAACTGAAGCATGAACAAGGTGTAAAATGACCCATTGGAACCTGACATGATGATGACAACCCTCTAAATGATGGTACACTCAGTAGAATGGTGACATGGATTGACATTTGGACAAATTTGAAAGGAGTGAAAACAAACCCTAGACCTAATACCTAGTGACCAAATTTTGCTTGAAGACTCACTAAAATGACAAAATTTGACCTTGACACCTTAAAATCACTTTGTAAGAGCATGTTTGATCATTGGAGGAAGGTTTCAAAGACTGACACTAACACATGACATATGGTCCGTGGACTTACCATGGTGTTGTGTGACACTACGTGCAGATGTTAAGCATACGCATACTCTTGACTGTGACATGCAAGCAAACGTAAGAAAGGTAGACTACTTATGTTGTGCAAGTGTCCTTGCTGTGTAAGATTCCTCCAATGCATGATTGATGGGATCGTGTAGTTCGAGTGGAGGAAGCAAAATATATGTGGGAGATTGATCTTCAATGCATACAAATGAGAGATGAGGAGCCTCAGGTGTTTGAACAATTTCCTGATCAGAAGTGAAACCAACCTCAGGATAGCGAGGACGTGACATAACCATCAGCTTGGGTTGAAGTGCCTCGACAGTCTGTGGGGTTTTGACTTCGTTGACAGATAGATCATTGTAGACCAATGCCTTAGATAGATTGACATCAGTTAAATCAATATTGTGATTAGATGAAGAAGTAGAGAGATCATGACAATCAAGATCAAAAAATTCAGGATCTTTGTCGGCATCCTCATGATTTGATGAATCATACATAGGGGTAGATGAGAAGCAATAATGTTCACCCTCCGTGTTTTCGGAAAAAGAAAATGAAAAATCAAGTGGATTTTCTGTGAATGATTTGTCCTCTCTGTTGTCAGATGATGGACTGACATACGACGTGTCCTGTTAATGATCAACAATGGGTGCATCTATGAACGGAGATACACAGGAAAAATCAGGGATGGTAGGATCATCAAGGATGTCAGGAAAAGACGAAGGAGGTACGGAAATGGATGGTCCTCGGTTGTCGGTGGATGTTCAAGCTACTAGTCATACTCTTCATGAATGATAGCGCATGTTGGTTGTGCAACACCAACTCCATCGATGGCTTGATCCTCGTTCAAAACAAGTGTAAATTTCGGAATGGAAGAACACAAGACAATGTCATCTGGAAGATCATTTGAGTACGAAGACAGAGGTTGAGGTACAAAATACATGTGATAACCTAATGGATTTACAACCAAGCTTGCGCGAAAATTGGAAGGGGCGATGTTGGGAGGATGTGACAGTTGAACAGATGTGTGTGCATATTCTCCCACATCACTTTGTGGTGGTGGAGCTGTTTGATGAGGGGACGATGGACAGTCACTTGTGACAGTGACTGTGTCCGTCTGTGATTACGCAACTCCATCACCGAAGTATGCTGAGCGAGGTTTGAGCTTGAAATTCTTCTTGGGATTGACATATTTGATAAGGAAATTTTCAAATCTGTCCATGAGATACTAAAATTTCATCCGACTTTTCGGGGCTTCAAACTTGAATAGACGAAAGCGCTCTAAAAACTCCATAGGTGATTCGTGTGGTGCCTTCTATTGTTTTAACAAATTTTTATCATGTACTTTAGGATCAAAACGGTGGAAAATGGATTCGATTAGATTGCTAAACTGCTTGAATGAGTGCACAAAGTTATGAGGTAGTGTGCCACACCATTGCAATGGGTGGTCGCGAAGTGTGTGTGCGAGCATCGAACATACCTCTATTTCATTAAGATCTTCCATGCCCTCCATGAGCACATGGAAGTCATCTAAGTGCTCAAGCTAGGCCACTTCACCTTCACCATCATACATGATTCGTGACAAGTGATCCCAGGACTCCCTCTCGATGTGAAAGATATGTCCATTGGACAAACATTTCAGAGGGCGAACTATAACAAAGTCCATGATGGATGTGCAAAGACTCAAAACATATGATGAGGACTCAGCTTGTCATCTGGCCCTCCTTCGAGCGCCAAAATGTTGATGGTGTTGTACCTACCAACATGTCAGGGGATCTCCTCGGTAAGAAGTCCCAACTAGACCTTAAACTATTTGGTGTAAGAGTCCCAGCAATGGGTCATATGGTATTGCCTTGACTGCGGTTGCGCATAGAGGCAAGTAAGATGTCCCTGTTGGTAGCAAGGGTGTGACATATGCAGCAAGTCAAGGAAGGTTCATAAATGGTTCTAACACACAGAGGGTGAGGTGAGTGTGCCCCTTAGAAACATTTGAAAGCACAGAGTTAAGAAGGGAACACACGAGTAAAGATGCATCACAAACTCGAAGGAAAGTAAGCTAGAAATCCAAAGTGATGGTTAAACCAACAACACATTTCAGTAATATTCATACATACTTATGCAAAGGAGTCCATACGTGCAAGCGTAAGCAAACAGATACATATATCATTAGAGAAAACAAGTTAACTGAGATACAATAACAACATAAGCATGAAACATGTTGGCTCTGTTATATTAAGAAGTGAAAGTTTTGATCATACAATACAACCATGACCAACCAGTAGTTCTGACAGTGGAATGTTAGAGTCACTGTCGCCTGCTCCTCCAAAGAGATATACTAGCTCTGTACAATGGAGAGGCCAAGGCTCATTATAATACTCTCCAATATTTCTCTAATATACTCATATTAGAAGCTTGGCTAGCCAAAAGCCTCTATAATGAGTTATCAGGGACTATTTATAACAAAGGGTGTGGTGACCCTTGACATTCCTCTTTGTGACCATTCATCTACCCTCATAAATCTTCAACTACTCTATTATTGTTACATTCAACTATCGACACTTGGACTTCCACTTTACAAGATGTTACATCCAATCTGCACGTGTACCCATATGAGACAAAATAGGCTGGAGCAAGCCATGCAAGCTATCACTGACACTCGGACACTTGTGGTGAGACCAACTCTTTAACATCCTTGTGATGATCAACGATGGCAAACTGATGCCAAGCTTGGTCGTCCGTGATGGTGTCTATGCACTCAATGGTGACATCTTGCTGAAAGCGAACTCTTGCCTCCGTTGCATCTGGGTACACTGATATGGCTCTTTTGTTCAACTCGTCCGATAACATGTGCATCATCGTCTTGAGTGCAGCTGGACCAGCAACATACTGATGCATAGTGTCTCGACTTATCTCTGAGTGTGTGTTGGTGAACATGCACATGAACTTGTCAATATACATGTTTAGCTCTAGTCGGACTTGCTTCTTGTATTCACCTCGGTGAGTGTGCCAAATGGGTGGGATCGCATGCATGAGCATAATGACATCCATGCTTCTCAGTGCCCTTGCATGGTATCAACAAAACTACTCACCCTGTCTACTCCATGCCAGCTACTGGATGGATCTTTAAGTTGTACAGGCGTAGTTTCATTAGTTTATGCATGTCGCATCCCCTGCTGTACCTATTCATGTTGCAACCCTTCTCTCATATGTACAACTATTGTTCTTCCTTTAGTTGCTGCTTCAACACATGCAACTCCTTCTCTATTTCTCTCTCTCTACCTTTGCGCGATCCTCTTGTTGCGTCGTCGCCTCATAGCCTCAGCCTCCAAATTTGCTTTCATCACAAGTGAATCTGCTTGAACTTGCAACTTTGCTCCACCTCTGCATTGTCAACAACCTTCCCCTTGCATTTGTCGCACACAGGTGTGATACCTTCTACTCCTACTGATGGTGCTGCTCACTGTGATGCCGTTTCCATTTCATCTTGATATCCTTGTCCATGAACAACATGATGTCTTCATAGATAGGCAAGTTCATATACACTCTATTGACTGCATCCCCAGTTGTGCTCTGAACGGTGTCTTCGACTCTACTCTCCTGGAAGCCATTGTACTTGTGCTACTGAGAGGCAGGTGAACACCTGTGATACCTAGTGACATAGAAACACTCATGACAAGCAATCTGTCAGTCGAAAACCAAAACAAGCTGAAGGACTGACATGCAACATACCTGCGTGACTATGTGTAAGATTGTGCAATTTTCATTGGGAGGTTGGGACACTGAATGCCAAAACTGCGCAAGGCACAGTTTAGGCTGTCAGGAGGCTCATTGACTGCTAGAACTATGCAATGCACATTCCAGACTCGCCTGCTGAGGATTGAAATTGCGCAATGCGTAATTTTAGTGAGTAGTGACATGCAAACTAGCGAACTTCATTGCATAGTTTCTGGGGCCAGTAAGGCGCTACCTCCAAGAATTGCACAATGCAACCTTGGAGGTCAGTGTTGGGCCAGACTTGCACAATTTTTGGAGGGTAGGCAGAGCCTTCACTTCCAGAAGTGCACAATGCTAGCCGGGCAAGGTAAGGTTCGGGCTAAGGCAGCCCAGAACCGCTGATGGGCGACTGAAAACATGAGGAGTCTGAATGCATGGTGATACTTAGTGTAAATAAGAGTGAATGATCATGCATGCAAACAATAAGTGCAGGATTCAGAGAAAGCATGCATGTGTGAAGCGAATCACTACAACGATGACTGTTGGTGCAAAAATAGTGTCATGCGTGTGACAACAATGAGATGCAAATGAAAACTGAAATGGTTCTTATACAAGCTAACATACATGCAAATGAAATCAGGGGTTCATTGAAATCAAGCAGATAACACTTACACAAGATGAAACACAAAAAACAACAGAAATGCAGCGCAAGATATGCAAAGCGGGCTTACCCTGAAACAACTAAGTTGAATGTGCTGACGACTCCTAGATGCGATGTGGGATGTCAGAGCTGCAAGATCAATGTGAGGAATGAGCTCTACAACATCCGGTTCATAAGTTTTGATAAAATTGAGGTTATGATGTGCATGCCACAAATTTAGGAAAAGCGACACTTGGTAGGAGGTTTTTAAAATGAGCCTTGCATGTAACCTCCAGCTACTAAAAATAGATCCGTAAATATAGGGATGCCTTTGTATGTTGCCTTGGGAAAAGCAGTCCATGCATGCAAATCAATTTTGCTCGGTCCTAGAGGTAACCAGTCAACCTGAAGGCACATGCATTGGTATGTGAGCATGGGATGAAAATTTGCGTAGTTCCTTGGCTGAGCCAGGCTAGCTGTCTTAGAGGGATTGCACAATTTCTAAGGTCAACATGTGACTGCCTCCCATAATTGCACAATTTCTGGGCTGAGGTGCAGTGCTGGGTCAGATTGCACAATTTTCTGGAGGAAGACTGCCTAACTGCTCTGTGCAATTCTGGAGCCCAACAGGCTGATTTGTGCAATTTCTAGAGGGAAGGCTTCCCCTCCAAAATTGTGCAATTTTTAGAGGGAAGCATGATAGACTGATTTGCACAATTCTTGAGCTCAATAGGTTGGCTAATTGATTTGCGTAATGTCTCGAGGGAAGGCTAGTTTCCCTCCAGAAATGTGTAATTTTTTGGGGGAGTTGCTTGGCTAGCACATGGTCTAAGTCTGGAAATACAACCTGTGAGGGGAGTGAAGCAAATAGACATGCACAGGCTGACAAGACAATGAGAAACAACTGAAGCCTATATGCTTGATGGTGTAAGACATGCTGCTGAGGATGGTTGGTAGGGAGGCTCCAAAACGAAGCTAAGGCAAAATTTTGGAGGGTCTTTGCAGCTGCTACAGTAGTTCGATACTTATTTTTCATTTCTTTCCCTTCAAGACTAGCGCCAATTTCTCTATATATGAACTAGGGTTTACAAATGTTTTCAGGTGTTTTGACGAACGAATCTCCTCTTTTTTAGACACAATGGTTATCACAGGGCTCTGGCCTTGTTTAGAACCAGAATCATGAGGAGCCTCAGCTTCTTGACCCACTTTCTTCAATTGGGGGCTAATAGTCCTCTGTCGACCCTTGTTTTGGTTTTCTTCACTAGGGAAAATTTTAAGAACCACCCTAAATTTATATGTATAATAAATGGGTTAATCCCCATGATAAATAGGAAAAATAGGAGGCGATTTTATCAATAATATATATATATATATTATATATATATATTATAATATATAATATATATATATATATATATATATATATATATATATATATATATATATATATATAATATTATATGCGAATCTCTCACCAGATTATATTATCTTGTACAGTGATGGAGAATCTTTCACTGAATTATAAAATCTTGTAAGATCTTGTCAAATCTTTTACTGAATAATAAAATAATGTGAAGTCTTGGCAAATGTTTTGTTAAAGTATGAAACCATATATGATAATAAGAAAACATATTCATTAAACTGTAATATACTAACATACATGTTTGGAAAAAAGAAACATAATTTTCTCTTCCTACAAACAATGTTCCAAGTTTCAGTGGTCATTTTTGTCAAGGTTCTTACAGTACCATATTTCATATCCTTCTATTAGTTTTGATAATATTCCACAACAAAGTTCTTGTAGGTGTTGATATTGACCACGAGTTCTGTCAAGGTAGGAGAGATTAATCTTTTCTCTACAACTTTTTTCAAGCTATCAAATTTCTTTCTTATTCCATAGACTTCAACTGCGAGATAAAAAAAATACATCAAGTTTGTTATTCCCAACACGCCAACAAGTAACAAGCCCCAACTATATTATATAAGAAAGTATTAGGTATCCCAAAGGCTTGAAGGGGATCTAATTGAAAGAAGTGACCATTGTGAGAAGCCTTCCAATCAATATATGAATATATAAATGTAGATTTATTATTATTTTAATTGGAAATCTTCAATTAAATAATAAAATTTAATTACGTCTCTCCCACTCTAAATTGCTTATTAGCATAATTCACTATCCTCATATGTCTCACATTTTTTAACACTATTGTAACATGTAGATTAATTTCCTTTTTGGTGAACAATCTCCACCTTTTAGGAAAATATGGTGCAGTGGCTCCAACCCCTACAGATCATTAGGACAAACTAAGAATAGCATAAAAGATGAAAGGTTGTACAAACCAACTTATTTTTCAAACAACTAATCCAACATCGGTACCTAAATTTTTTTCATGAAGATAACATATTGAGAATGTTTGAAAAATGGTGGGAAATCTTTTGCGAGGGTGATGTGGAAAGAGTGATAAGGTTTCACTGTTGTGAATTTTTTTTTGTTAAATCAGAAAAACCAATATTAATGGAGATATTAGTATTTTTTACTAAATTTTGTGAAGTGACTAAATGTAGCTTTAACCATTCACCTTAACATGTTTTTACAATATAATTTCCTTAGTCTATATAATATCTTCATTATCATAAAAACCAATCTATATCCATGTTAACTCCGCATCTACCACTTTTAGAGGGATCAAATCTATTTATCCCCCTGCACTTGGTATACCCAAATTAAGATGGATCTAAGATGATAGAATTTCCCCTTTAAATAGTGTATGCTCACATGAATACCATGGTATTACCATGGGTCAATACCATGGGTTATCATAAACCTGGAGCTTAAAAATTATTAGTAATTGATAAAAATTAATAAAATTAATAATTGATTTTTATTTTATGTTTTATTTTAACCAAGTTAAAATGTTTAACATACATTAAATTACAACATCCATTTTTATTCTTGATCCACCAAGCCTCGACTCCCCCTTAAAGAGGCTACATTCCACGTGAATTCCATGGGTCAATACCATGTGCCATTTTTATTTTTATTAATACTAATATTAGGGTTAATAATGTTTTTTTGCATGGTATTAATAATAGTCTAGCCCATGGTATTTGGCCCATAGTATTTGGCCCATAGGTTTCACCTAAATATAATGCATTTTGTTAGATTTTAGGCGTCTGTAGAAGTTTTTTGAAGTGGTATGATCCGGATTGTCCACAGTCTTTTGTTCATTGAGTCGACGTTTCAAACCCCAAAGGGGGTCCATCATCAGGACAAATTTGAAAGATAGAAAATGAATGAGCGATTGTTGAGAGAAGAAGACAAGAACCTAGATATAAATAAACCAAGAACCCTAATTTTTATAAAAGGCTGACACTTGATTTTAAGAAATTTAATTAATTAATTATTTAATTATTTCAATTTATCTATTAATTATTTTAGTTTAATTCATATTAGTTAGATTAAATTTTTATTTAATTCATTAATTATTTCTTGATTATTAGGAAATAAATTGTTAATTAATCCTAATTAATTTGATTTTAATCTAATTAATTAAATTAAATTAATATCTAATATCTTATGATTCAACTTAATTAATTTAATTAAATTAAATTAATACAATATCTTTATATCTTTTATTTACTTAATTTCAACTTAATTAATAAAGTTAATAAATTAATTTTTGAATTAAATTAAATAATTATAAAATTAATTAATTTGATTAATTATTTAATAATTAAATATAATTAAATTTTGATTTAATTTTTAACAAATTAAAACTAAACTAATTTAAAGAATTAAGAAAATTTTTATTAACCTAAAACTGAATTAATTTGATTTAATTTAATTAACTAATTAAACTAAAATTAATTTATAAAACTTATTTTATATGAATTTTTATTTAATTAATTACTGTAAACCACCTAACTCATTAATATAAATAACCTAATTTTATTTTAATCTTTATTTATTATTTGATTAAAAATATGAGGTTATTTAAGGGAATTAAAATTATTAATTTTTTTTATTTAATATTTTTTTTATTTCAACTTAAGTTAATATAATTATTTTAAATAATTAATGTAGTTGATTAATTTAATTATTTAATTTAATAATTAATATAATTAATTAATTAATTTGTTATTAATTATCATTTAATTTATTATATTTATATTTATATATTTTTATTTTTATTTAGTTAATTAATTAATTGCAGCTTCAAAATGAAGGACCAATTCTCATGCTTCCGAGCGTCCCGGGGGGGTTTATTTGTCTGATGAGGGTAACCCAATTTTCACTGATTTCACTCCCATTGTCCCTGTTGAGGTTTTGCGGAAACTTTCTAATTTCAATGGCCTCTCTGATTTTCCTCTTGTGATAGTTGTCCTCTTTTGCAATTACTTTGGCGTCTTCTAAACACATATGATGTTTGGTCCTGGACGAGTGCTCAGCAAGGGCAGATGTACGCGCTCTCTCATTTCTTATGTCAGCTGCGTGCTCTTTTAGTCTTGTTTTCAGAGATCTCCCTGTTTCCCCAATATAACTTTTGCCACATGAGGAATCAATTTTGTACACTCCTTTGAGTTGTTGATGATCAATTTTATCCTTAACTGACCTCATCATCTGTCTTATTGTCCCACATGTTGTAAATTGGGTGTCTATGTTTTTCTTTTTTAGGATTTTTGCAATCTTATCGGTAGTCCCTTGGATGAATAGAAGGTAAACTTTCCCTTGATTCTCTTTCTTGTCTTCAGGGGGACGCTTAGAGAGGGCCCTGTCCTGAGCCCTTCTTATAGCCCTCTTGATATCCCACTCCTTGTATCCAATGTTTTTGAAGGCAGAGGTTAAGTGATCGATCTCATCCTTTAGGTGATCAGGGTCAGAAGTTCTGAAGGCCCTAACAGCTAGGGTGTTCAAGACGCCATACTTCTGGGAGGGATGATGGTAAGAGTCAGCATGAAGATAGCTCTCGGTGTGAGTTTTATTTCTATAGACCTGGTGACCCAACGTACCATCCTCCTTTCTACTAATCAGAACGTCTAGAAATGGGATCCTGCCATTCTCTTCCAACTCCATAGTGAATTTGATATCAGGGGATATAGAGTTAATATGATTGAAGAACCTTTCAAGTTTTGTCTTACCATGAGTCCAATTCACGTTGGTGTCATCGACAAATCTTTTCCACCATGCCGGCTTCAAGTGGGATGAGTCAAGGGCTTTCTTCTCAAAGTACTCCATGTATAGGTTGGCAACAATAGGTGAGAGCGGGGAACCCATGGCGACACCTGAAATTTGTTCATAATAGTGATCTTGGAAACTGAAAAAAGTGGACCGAAGACAGATTTCTGCCAGCTTTGCTGTTTCCGGATCGGTGCTCATCTTTATAACATGGACAGCTTCATCAAGGGGAATCTTCGTAAACAGGGAAACGACATCAAAGCTCACAAGAATATCATCCTTATCCACCCTCTTATCCTTGATAATCTTTACAAAATCCGTGGAGTCTTTTATGAAAGAGTCTGTGTTACCAACGAGGGGTTTCAGGATCTTGGTTACATACTTAGCTAATTCATAGGTAGGGAGCCAATGGTGTTAACAATTGGTCTAAGAAGGACCCCTTCCTTATGGATCTTCGGTAATCCATAGATTCTAGGGATAACTTCACAAGAGGGAATCAACTTCTTTTTTAATTTATCCTCAAGGTTGGATTCCATGATGGCCTTCTTGACTTGTTTTATCACCTTAGGCATAGGGTTGGAGCTGACCCTTATATAACTTCCACAGCTCAAATGTTCATTCATTTTTTGAATGTATTCTTCTTTGTTTAACACCACGGTTGCTCCACCTTTATCAGCTCTTAGAACAATAATTTTATCATTATTTCGGAGAGACCTCAGGGCCTCACGTCCTTCTTTACTCAGGTTGCTCTTTGGGCGTTTGGACTTTAACATAGCTATGGAGCATTCTTGTCTTAATACCTCCCTGTCATTTGATGAAAGACCTTGAGTCCCATTCTCAATGTTGCAAATGATGCTTTCATAAGGAATGTTTTTGGGTGAGACTGCAAACCCTAGCCCTTTGCTCAGAATTTTGATTTCTTCAGGGTTGCAAATAATGCATTTTTTGAGTGTTCTTAAATATAATGTGACTTATGGAGTAAATATAAAAAAATGTTTTATTTATTTACCATACTTCTTGTTTAATAATATTTTTATTAATTTACCATACCTCTTTTACAAATATGGTATTTGGCCCATAGGATTCACTTAAATAAAACCTCTTTTTTGAGCTTTCATAAATAGAAAGAGGGTTATGGACTAAATGTAAAAAGAGGCTTTATTTATTTACCATACCTCTAGTTTATTTATATTTTTAATTATTTACCATACCTCCACTTTATTTATATTTTTATTTCTTTACACCTTTGCATGTATATAAGGTGACTTATGGAGTAAATGTAAAAAATGTTTTATTTATTTACCATACCTCTCATTTATTTACATTTTTATTAATTTACCATACCTCTTTTATAAATTAGGTATTTGGCCCATAGGATTCACTTAAATAAAACCTATTCTTTAAAATTAGGTTGAAAGGAAAGTTGTAACTCCTAAAGGGCTAAATTTACCTTTTTTACCCTCCCTTAAAATAAGGTGGGCTAACCTCCATATCTAATTTTTTTATAAAATAAATTTGAGGCGATTTGTAAAAATGTACTATGATACAAAATATTCACCCACTAAAAATTTAAAACCCCTTAATTTCGCCTAAGGGCGAAAATTCGCCCCTAAAATTTTCCATGTTCTTCAGCAGCAAAACTTTCAATAAAAAACTCTTCCTAAGACTTCTTACGCGGACTCAACTCATGAATAATTAGCATCTTAATAACACTGTGATGGCACACACTAGTTTCAGGGTTTTTGGTAGTGGACTGAACACCCCTAGTGACTTTATACAAACTTCTATGCATGAAAAATGGAAAATTGACTTCTCGTCCATGTGAAAAGTGTAAGAGAAGCCTAATATGGTAAAAGAAAACAACAACATACCTCCCCTTAGTGGTGACAAACCTCTGCAATGCAGTGATGAGTGGGCACCATTCCTCCTCTACGCAGCTTCGCAGGACCCCTTTTGACCAGTTAATAGACTTGTATGCCAGCTTAAGAAACTTAGCATAGTCATCCCACTCGAGTGGCTCTACCTTAAAATATTTATCACCAGTTAATGGCAATCTGGTTGCCCTGCTTATTGAATTTTCGGTCACTGAGTCTTGAACCTTGCAACTTTCCCTTCGAAACTTTGTGCGAATTCCATTGATATTTTATTGTTATACCCCTGAAATTTTTGAAGAAAACCTATCCACTCGTTTTCCTCAAACTGCACCTTACACATAGCATATTTGGGCTCTTGCAAAAATGGGTGAATGTGGGTTCATGGTGGTCGGTCTCCATTCTGAAAGTGGAGCAATGCTAAAGGTTAGATGGAAAATACATGGATTCACAACTTGGTTGTAGACTGAACTTAGTGATGAGACCGACAACCTTATTTTTTGGGGTTTCACATGGATTTAAAATAATTTTAAATGATCACTATGGAATTCTGAATTATGGTGCGGATTAGCTGTTTGTAATGATGAGTAGGTAGTTGACATATGTACCACACGAATGGGAATGAATGGGAAGGGTAGTGGAATAGGATGGTTTAGTATTAAATGAATATGGGGAAGATATGTAAATCATTATAATGAGAGGAGGTAGATTACTATTAAGTTCTATCATTCATATGCTTTGAATTAGTCTCTAAGTAAATGCAAATTCACTCATAGCTTGATTTGAATGCACATTGATATTCGGGAACTCAAGAATAATAATGATGTAGACAAATGGGTCTTTAGATGAGTGTCCTCTCCATTTTCTAAATCCAGGATGATAGACTTGTCTATATAATTATAAACATCTAGAGTACTTACAATTTATCACCTTCATTGATCTTAATGTTGCTAGGCTAAAGCTGGTCCCATATACCTTTCCTATACTTGATATATAGATTTATAAGAAATTATTCAGTACCCAACTCAGTCTAGAGTAGTACTGAATTAAGTACATAACCTTTGAACTTGCTCATTGAACATGGAAAGAGAGAAAAATTGTGACTGCACTGAAAAAAGAACATAAAGCTTCCTTGAAATTCCATGTACGCCAACTGTAGAAATTGTAACTGAAATTTGACTTCTAGTTGTTGTAGAACAATCTTGTGCCATCATTCCATGGATTTTGACCGGGCCTGGGATGATCACTTCCCGGGGAATTTCAATTTTTGGGATTCTGAAATGCGTAGAAGAAGACTCCAAAGGGGGATTTATTTTTCGTACTTATTTTTTTGAGCCCAAAAAAGAATATTTTTGTACTCAATAGAGCCCTATCTACCGCTTCCTCATAAATTTAATGTGCCTGAGTTAACTGATGCTCGAAGTATTCATTTTTAGAGAGTATAAAAAACCCAAAGTAGACTCCAAGGAGTTTCTTTTCCGCACTTATTCTGCTGAACCAAGAAAAGAATAATTCTCTACTCAGCAGATCACAATTAACGAGCTTGAGTCAGTTAATGCTCAGTGTTGTTCCTTAAGAAACCAATTTCATGGCTGTAGGGAAATTGTGCTTAAGACATTAATAAAATCACTTACTGTTACTTATTGTTTGTTGTGTTCTCAAATGAAGGACTTGGAAACTTGGTTTTAAACTCTTAATTCATATATGACCAGAACATCTCAGAATGCCATTTGTTGCTAAATATAAATGATGGATGAAGATAGTTTGAAGGGGAAGCTAAACATAATATGCTGATCTTTCATAGAAACTACTATCTGTAACTTAGAGGAATTATGATAGTGAGAATTGAATCATAGACAATACACTGATTTTTCACAAGAACTATTATCTATAATTTAGAAGGGAAGTGAGTACTTCAAGTATAGAAGTGCTCTTTAAGGTATTTTAACCTTATCTACATAAGTAAATAAAGACATGCTGCTTCATTACTATACTTGAAAAGAAGAAAACATAACATGACACATGACAAAAAATATTACAAAATTATATGCAACAACTCATGGAAACTTCTGATTCTTTCCTTAATCAACGATGATATCAGGAATATAGTGGCCTAGTCTCCGGGTTCTCCAAAGTTCAAACCATTTCTCAGTAAAATTTCCTCCTTTTATACATTGTGGAATGGTTGTTAATTATTGAAACTACTCAAATTATCTAACTGTTTTTTTAACTATATGAAGTTAAAACTATTACAGAATTTTACAGAGGGTAAAAGACACCTCAAAGAACATCAAATAACAAGAACATAATTGGATTCAAGAGGGGATGATAACTGTCGGCTTGCTCCATTGATCCACTGCCGAACTCCTCTATGAATGCCCTAATGATGCTTAATTCATCTTATCTGTAATGAATTACGTTTAGTTTGTGTAATCCTGGGCTTACATGGGCATTCTGATTGGCCAAAATGCCAAGAAATATATCAGATTGTCTTCCTCTTAAGCTTCGGCTCTAACCCTGATTTTCCACATTACACAACAAAATTAACACGAACTTTTGATTAATCCAGAACTCAAAAGAGTAAATCCTGCTTTATAAACCTGTCAAATCCACCCATTTGGCACTTTGTTGACTTCCATCACAAATCACAATCGGCTAAAAAATCACTGTAAAACCTTAACTTATGCACCCTTAGGCCACATAACTATGGAAATGTTGGGCTTTGGCGTAAAACCTTTATATCTGCACTTTCTATTGTAAACCTTTTATAATGGACATATATGATAAAACAGGCTTTTTCCACCTTCGCACAGTTTTCGAGGTATGCTTCTCGCCGATTCATCGCCGCCGTTGATCTACGCTTTTCAGATCGGATGGTCTGTAAAGGTTTCGGGTGGGACATAAGCCCAAAGAATACCCGCCCGAAATGGATGGTTTCCTCTCTCCACCTGA
Source organism: Pinus taeda (assembly GCA_000404065.3). Classification (NCBI taxonomy): domain Eukaryota; kingdom Viridiplantae; phylum Streptophyta; class Pinopsida; order Pinales; family Pinaceae; genus Pinus; species Pinus taeda. The sequence continues at coordinate 86,139 of APFE030287041.1, read as the reverse complement.
CTGCTATGTGTTTAATGCTGATTGGAATCGGGTGAGTTCCATAAAAACCACTTACCATTTTCATTCTGCTCGAAATCCTTCCTTATAGCTTGAAATTTGCCTTTTAATACGCCTTGCGGACCCACCGGGGCTTTTAATTATAATATATATATATATATATATATATATATTATATATATATATATATTATATAAAGTTATTGCTATTTTCTAAGTCGTATGTTGCCTTATCGTGATTTTATTGATATTCATATATATTTGTTGTATACGTTGTTTTATATGAATTTCTATTATTAAAGCATTATAATAGAAAGGCCAAACTTTATATATATATATATATATATATATATAATATTATATAATATATATATATATATATATATATATATATATATATATATATATATATATATATATATATATATTTATATATAAAGTCTGGCCTTTCTATTATAATGCTTTATAATAGAAATTCATATAAAACAACGTAAACAACAAATATATATGAATATCAATAAAAATCACGATAAGGCAGACATGGTGACTTATAAAATATGGCACATAAACTTATCGGGTCCGGAATCCAATTGCTCATCGCAATCGACACTTTCCATATATATATGCTATAAGATACGATGGACCCGCCGCAATTATAAACATGATATACATCGTTTCGGGTCCGTCATCGCAAATTACGATCGGCGGAACCCATATGCATGTATATAAAGGACTTTCATTATAGCGGACCCGTCGAACTTTTAAACACACTGTATATATTATCTTGGGTCCGGCCCACCCATATCGCAATTGGTGGAGTCGTATACATGTAATATAAGCACTTTTACGTTGTTTAGGACCGGCCATCACTATAAAATATGGCATATATATTATTGGGTCTGGTGTTGATGTTTTAACACTTGTTCCTTTATTTTCCTTTGTAAAATCCGATATATTTCTCCATTTCTTTTATATTTTGATTTCCGATATACTTGCCTTTTCTTTTTTCATTTTTTTTTTCAAGTGATTTTGAAAGAAATAATGAATGAAACAAACAACAAAATACATGTTACAATACTCAGAACATTCAATTTTAGGGAGTCTGAAATGTTCACAGTAAACTCTAGATCATCCTTTTTGATAAACAATTTGTCAAGTCTGGATAAAGAAATAAACTTACCCTTGACAAATTTCCTCTTTATTCTATGTGAGTTGTGGAGGAAAACAAAAGGTCACCCTCTGTTATTTATACTATGTACACACACATATAAAGAAATCAATTTGAAGAACTAGCAGAAGTTGGGTCCCCCTTTTTAGCTAACCCCATTCCTGGATCCTGCATCACATTCTGCAAAAATTCTTGGTGAAAGAGCGGAGAGGTATATTTTCAATCTGTGGCCATTTACCGCAAATGAGGTTTGATCGTCATCGATGGCCTTGATCTTGACTGAGGCATTATCAAAAACTGCCTTCACTTCATAGGGTCCCAACCATCTAGATGAAAATTTCCCTTTGAAATGTTTAAATTTTATATCATAGCAGCACCCAATGTCCAGGTTGAAAGACCTTTTTCTTGATGTACTTATCATGCCACCAGGTTCTCTGATCCTGTACTAACATAGTTTGTTGAAGGTGTATTATTTGATTTCGTCAAGTTCATTTAGCTGAAGTATTCTTTGTTTATGGGCCCCATTTAAATCCATTCCTTGTTGAGTAGTAGCCTGAAATTTTTTTACCTGAAAATAAATGGGGAGTAACACCTACTTCCCATACACTAACTCATAAGGAGTATATCTTGTCACATTCCTCCATGTTATTCGATAAGCCCATAATGCTTCCGGAAATTTATCAACCCAGTCGCCATGATGTAGCTAAATTATCTTAGTGAGGATGGACTCCAAGAATTTTTTATTAGATTCAACCTGTCCATTTTCTTAAGGATGGTATGGAGTAGATTTCTGGTGCTTAATCTGGTACTGTTCAGTAATGGCCTTCACTAGTTTGGAAACGAATTGTGTCCCTTGATCGGTGACAATCTTTCTAGGCACTTTAAACCGAGTGAATATGTCTTCGAATAGGAAATCTAAAACAAACTTCTCAGTGGAAGAATATAAAGCCTTAGCTTCTACCCACTTTGTCACGTAATCAGTACAAACTAATATGTATCTCTTCTTCTTGGACATGGGAGAAATGGGCCCTACAAATTCCAATGCCCACTTTTCAAAAGTTTCTATTGATATCTAAGTTTGAAGAGACATTTCATTAGTTGGAACATGCCTCCCCATTCTTTGGCAGGCATCACAACTAGAAATGAATTTTTTGGCATCTTTAAAGAGAGTGGGCCAGTAATAACCTGCATGTAGGACCTTATAAGATGTTCTTTTGTTTGCAAGATGGTCACCACAGGGTTCACTGTGGAAACCTCATAAGACATCGTACATTTCATCTTCCCGCACACATATTCTCATGATAAAATCAAACCATGTGCGGTACAAATCTCCCTCTTTCCAAGAGTAGTTGGCACTTCACTGCACAATGTTATGTTTCTCCCTAGTGGAGAGATTTTTCGCTGGAATATGATCCAAAGTTACAACCAAATCTTTAATGAGACCAATACATCTGACTCTACCAGAATCAAAGGAATAAAGGTCATGGTACTTGTGAGTGATATCCAATCCCAATTTTTCCATAATTGCCTTTGTCATCAGGTTATGAGATGCTCCTGAATCAAACATGGAATTGTGCAAAACATAATCATGCAATCTAAGGCTGATGTAAAAAGTAGCTACATTACTATCCTCAGATTGGCCTTCTAATGCCAAACCAAAGATAAGTTCAGGTTGGTCATCTTCCATATTTACCATATCAGACAGAGGATCTATATTCAAAATCTTTGCCACTTGACCTTTATGGTTGCTATTCTTCATTAATTCAGTCAAAGGTATTGACAATTTTAACTTAGCAATTTCATTTTCTAAGCTAAAGGTTGTAGTTTTCTCTACCTCTTTGACTGGAGCATCCTTCTTTTCAGTCTTCTCCTTTGTTGCACTTGGCTGATTTGAATTTTCATTTGCTGATTGCACTTTGCTAGGAGTAGGATTTGTTGGCTCCTTTCCCCTTTTTTTGTACATTTGGAGAATCATTCTTTGGTGGTGTTGCTTCCTTCCGCTTCTGAATTGGATTGATCAGTACGTCCCTACTCTTGAGCGAGTATTGCCTTTGCTGCGATGTCAATGCATTCATGTATCCTCTCTGATATTCATCTGATTCCTCTTCTAGGACTGTTTCATTTGCCAATATAAAATCTTCATCTTTTTTTACAGTTGGACTTTTTGAATACTCCTTATCTTCGATGATATAAATTGGCAAACCATCTGGTGTAAAAAAGTGATTCTCCTCTCCAATTGGAGTCTCATCATCCTCTGTTTCAATGCCATGGACATAGTTATGCTGTAATGGTGTTTTTACTTACTGTTGAGTTGATGGATCTTGAGCTCTTTGCTCCCATTGCTTGATTCTAAAATGTGGTTGTTGCTGACCACGAAAATTTGGATTTCTGACCCGTGTCTTGGGCTTATCTGCAATGGTTTATCTATCAAACATTTTCTCAAGCTTACGAAGCACTTGATCTGAAGAGGAAGCTTCTTCCTTTATAGTCACTTTCTTTTTTGTCTTTGTCCTAGCTCTCTTAGCTAACAGATTTGCTTCCACACTTACTGCAATTTTTTGCATCTCCTCCAATGTAGCTAGGTCTCTTTCTCTCAATTGATATGCCATGTCAGAATCAAAGCCATCGGGAAATTTGATCAAAGCCAGCCCCATAGGTGGCTTGATATCAGTTGGAATGGAATTATAAACAATGTTGAATCTAACACAGTAATCCTGGACACTTTCACCAACATTTCTCTTTATGTTTTCATACTCGGAAAGAATTTGGAGTGGATTTTTCTTTACCTCCAAATGATCCAGAAATTGTCTATGAAGAGCCACCAATGAATTGATTGTTCTAGTAGGCAATAATCTGAACCACTTTCGGACTTTGCCTCCAAAAGTTTGCACAAATAATCTCATAGTCACATTCTCTTCATCTATCTCGTGGAGATCAAAGAAATCACTCATCCGATCAACATGTTGTTATGCTGTGATACCTTGGGAAGCATCAAACAATGGGATTTTACTTTGATAATCAACAGGCATAACATCCAAGTTTTGTGGCAAAACGACAAGTGCATATCTGGTAAGCATTGCTCGAGGTGGATTTAAAACTGGCCTTGGGGATGTAGGAGGAGTGGGAACAATGATAGAAGTCGATGTGACGGGTGTATGAGGTGTCGAAGGGGATGAAGAAATGTGTGATGTTTGAGGTGTAGAAGGGGTTGATGGGGGTGAAGGCACTACAGATTTATGATTAGATATGGTGGGCTACACGGGAATGGTGGGAATAAAAGGAAGCTCAGTAGGAATTTCTGAACTAGACATGACGACAGATCAACCAAGAGTAGCATATGTAGATTCTAAGAACTCAGGAATATTGGTAGCCACAATTGAAGTTTGAAGATTCAAAATATAAGAATCAATTGATCTATTTGCTCTTTCAGTTTCAAGATCTTTAACAAACTCCGATTTAGAACAATAGCACCAACTGCACTTTCAAACTTAGTCTCAAACAATGATAGCTCAAAATTTGCATCAAATGGGAGATCTTTAAGATATTAAAAAATAACCGGGCGTGAACGAGATTTAAACACAAGGATCACAAAACTTTCTTGGCAGAGAATTCTTGGAATGAGATTTGGGTTTTCATACATGGGAGGAGGATCAGGATCATGATTGGCTCTGGTGTATCTTCTGGAAGCCAATGTGTTGAATTATTCCCAAAAATCAAATTGACATTACAATATTGTCAGCCTGCTGAATTCTAAACTCATCATCCAAAAGTTTAGAATTATGTATTGTACTGGGGCGATTTGCAAGTCAGATGCTCAGTTTATAAAACTATACCGGAGATTGACTGAAGCAGCATTCATCTACTTATGCACTTGCAAAGCAAGAGCAGTTCGAAGGCTACCTGGCTAACTTCAGGCTCCGTTTGTAGTTCATAAAGCAAAGAAAATTAACAAGCAAACAAAATTTTCTTCCCCAATATGGTCGCCACTATGTTAGGGCCTAGATTTACTTCAGGCTTAAGGAAGGCAGGTCTAGGGTAACATCAAACCACACTTAACCTGGTAGCTAGCCCTACCAGGCCCGGAGGGCGCTC
>APFE030287041.1:62726-78884 GCA_000404065.3 Pinus taeda | reverse complement strand
GATAAATACTAGCACACATGTAGTTTGAGTCTCATGAACCTCTGGCTTATTTGAAGGCCCTCCTTCCTCTTGAAACACTGATGGGGTCACCTGAGGGCCTTTGAAAACCTCATTTGAAATGAAGCTATCCCAAGAAATATTCAGCAAGCTCAGCTGATGCAGAACAACAAGTTTGATCAATGAAAAATGATAAATGCTATTGAACTATTGAGGAAGAGATTTCCTTTGCACCAATGTAGCCATCTTCTCAATATTTATGCATATGAAATAGGGGAGGTTCATCATCCTCACTCTAGTGAAATGCATCAATAATCTAACATGGTAAGTGTACAAACGAGAAAACTTCCCTTCACAGGTGAAATATTTGATAATGAGCTTCATGAGCGGAGCATAAGTGTCCTGTAGGTATCTGAAAGGAAAGACCCTACTGATTTGCTTTTGATAACTAGCCCTGACATAAGGCTCATAATGCTCTTTGCCCACAAGCTGTCCTTTGTTCCACTGTTCACCCACATTTGGAATACCTATTGTTGTAGCTATGGTTTTAGGTGTCAAAGTGAAGGAAACACCTGCTAATTTCTCCTGACCATTATGAATATGAAGGACAAATAACCTGGCAAGTTCATGGTGGTATTTCACCCTCTCCACCATATCACAAAACTAGTAGCAAGACTAATGTTTAAAACATGTTACTGCAAAAGGGAAAGCTAGTAATTTTGTGAGTGTGGTGGGCTCCTCCTGGATATGTTTTCCTCCCTTATGTGGTTTTCTTGGTGCATGAATCTCTTGGGAGGAATCACTCACAGTTTCCTCATCCCTTTCATAAGCTGAATCTGTTTCCATATTTGCAAATGTAGAATGTAGAATGATGAGTATGAAGAGATTTTCTTAAGTATAGGTGACTAATGTTTTCTTTTTGGGATTTGATGGGTTGACTGATAATATAAGTGCAAAGGAGGGTCTTGATGATGGCTATAGGATTTTTAGGGAATGATAGGGTTTAGGAAAAGGGAATTAGGGTTTAGGGAATAGTAGGAAATATGTATAGGGTTTAGGGTTTGGTGATAGAGGGTAAGGTGAGTGTCAATGGGAGAGGGAAAGGGGAAGGGAATTAGGGAAATTTAGTACAGGGGGAAGGGATGTGGGAAAATTATACAAGGGGTGAAAACAGTAAGAATAACAAAAACCCTAGGCAGTTTTGACAACACAAGTTTGAGGCAATTAGGGTTTCATCTTTTAAGCACTCACATCACCATCATGGATGACAAAATCTCTTGCTAGGGCAAATGGGAGGATGTAATTACTTGTAGACAGGTTGTTTGCAAATTTGGAGGTTTGGAAAATCGATGGAATGAGTTTTTGAGCTTAGCTGACAGATGCACCGCGCCAACGCACAGGTGCATAACACACTTCCTGTGCATAGCACGCATTGAAATTCCTTTTCAAATCCTACGCCCGGTGTGCAGTGCCTGACAGGTGCGTCACGCCAGTGCCCAGGTGCGTCGCACCACTGAAAACTAGAGTTTTTTGCTACAACTTTTACTTGTTTCTCCTCATATGCAATTTTTCCTCTTTCTCTCTCTCTCTTTAGCACAAATGAGGTCTTCTAACACCAAGGATCACTTTATATACATTTTGAATTTAATTTTTCATTTAGAAAAACCCACTTTCTAAAGTTCCCTTTCACTTTACTTTTAAAACCCTGTTTTTGCAGTTTGGCTCTTTTTTTGTTATTTGATGGACTGATGTTTTTGTTTCTTTTGCAGTAGCTGGAGTGCTGGAGTTTGGCAAGGTGACCAGGGGTTGCAAATGATGCTTTATTACATATGAAACATTAAAATTACATAAATTTGTGCATGAAAATAGAAAAACTATGTTTTCACCTCAAAACAGAGTTTTGAGATAAAAACCCTTTATGAAGCAAATCATCAGTGAAATTTGTGATTTTATGAACTTATTAAACGTCCTCATGTGCTTGTTGACCTCTTATTGAGCTTTTGAAGATCATGGTAGCAACCCTATACCTAATGAGACCTAAAACCCTAAATATGGCTTTTGCAAATGTAAATGACAAAAATGACTGTAAATGACCTGAACTTGTGAAAAGAGGCCAGTAGGTAAAGACCATGAGGGAAATTTGATAATGAACCACTTCCATCAGTTGATCCATGACCTAATGGAATGCAACTGATCGGATGAGACACCTAAAATGCATGCAAAAAGAGAATTTGATCACTGATGGAGGGATGAAGATACCGACACTAACAATGAGGAAAGTGCAGAAAATTTGGAAGTAAGTGAAGGATATTTGCCTCTTTTTTTTACTTCATTCATTTCATTAGAGGCAACTTTGATGCAAGTAGGAATCAACACTCATTGAGTTTTGATCTTGACAATTAAGAGGATAATCAATTTTTTGATTAGAGCTCCTTACCCTTATGTTTCTCCTCATTTGCAAAAATAAGGGAAAACCTTAAGCAAGCATATAAGTGAGTGGTCAACACTATAAAGGATAAACCTTCTCATGAATTGGTCGAGGAAATCATTTGCGACATAGAAGCCTCCCTAGCTCTAGATTTGTAGCCACCAAGTTCCATTGAATTTCAAATTGTAGATGAAGGCTTGGAAGCTGAAACATATGATCAAATGATGCAAGATGACTCTGTACCACTATGTTTTGAAACATTTCAATTTTTAAAGAAATTTTTTCATAATATCTCTAAACGAAAGGATGAGAAGTTTGTAGAGTGTCATGCAGTCTCATTAAAACTGATGGAAAATAGGTTGCAGCAATATTTGTAAGTTTTTCATGACCCAATAGCCGATGTGTTGGATGATATCTACAAAAAATGTCCTCTATTAGCTAACTATGAGCCTAAAAAGAGTGTTGATATATACATGATCCAACAACCATCTTCATTGTCTTGTTCAGTAGGAGTTTCATTACAAAGCTCATACCAAGATTTGTAGCCATAGCAGGAGAGTAATGAAGAGGATTTTTGTTTTGTTGTTGATCATCAAGAAAAATTAGTCATTCGTGAGCTTCATGATCCTTTTGTCAAATTGTTGTAGTCATCAAAGAAAGAAAACATAGATGTTTGGAAAATTTTAAAACGAAAGTACGAAGACTACCTGGAGCGGAGCAGTGATGTATTAGATGTGCTAGAAATCAAAATGTATTCTTATGAAGATACTTTTGTAGCATTCTTGAGGTTAGCAAGTGGGCTCGTGCTTTGCAATTTCATCAAGATTCAATCTGTTGACAAATTTTCATGGGAGTTGTCTTTCAATAGTTCTCTCTTCTTGCTCATAAACAAGCATTTGTGGAGAATTCAAAGAGCAACCATAATGCTTACTTGGTTGCATTAGCTGTTTCATTTCACTTGATCAAGTGATGAATGGAACAGTTAGAGTAGGTTTTATTAAATAAGGTCCATTTTGAGCATCTTTTTCAGTTTGTCAGTTGTGTTTTAGTATTGAGTCAGTTTTTAGTTGAGTAAAAGTCAGTTTGTGTCTTTGATTCATCAGTATTTAGTCATGTATTTCAGATTGAGTTTTTTTTTTTTAACTCCATGCCCAATGGATAAGGCTACTTTCTCTACGGTGTTCTTGGCACCTCCAAGGAGCTACCATCCCCAATGGAGCCAACGTTAGAGTCAGTATTTTCATACTGCCGTCAATGATCAAAATTGCTCTTTTCATATTCATTTTAGGTGTCCCACACATAATTTTTTTTTATCATTCCACTAGGGCATGCAAAAATATTAGTCATTGATGGTAGTCCTAGCCCAAAAACATCAATTCCCTACATGTGATTACTTGCTGGCATAATTTCATATCTTGTTGAATTTACATCATCCATAAAATTATTTTTATCATGCCATTTGTATCAGTCATGAGGTCATTATGTCATCTTGAAATTCAGTCTTTCAAGGTCTCATTAGATCTTTTAGGGTTTTCAAGGTTTCTTTAGGTCATTAGGATATCTAAGGTTCCATTCCATTGCAAAAGACCAACAAGTAAAGGGTGATCAAATAACATCCCTTCACCATGAGAAGATGATTTGTAAAGAGAAATTCTTATTTCATTATGTAATTTTATGTCTTTCAAATGTAATAATTTCACCATCCCAAGATGTTAACTCAGTGTTCCAAAGATTCTAGACCATCAAAAGATAAATTTGTCAAAGGAAATAGTCAAGTGAAAGGGTAGAGTTTCAAAGGGTTAAGTGCATGCCAAAGGGAGTTGTCTTTTCCCAAGGGTGTCCAAATCATCATTTTCCACAAGCACTAAACCCTAATTTCCTCACCCTTTGAGCTAAGGTTGGCTATGGAATCAGAGACATATAAGTATATGAGGCATAAGGGAGGTCATTTCAACAAGTATGAGGCCATTCCAACTCATGCACATCATGTCTCCATCATTTTTCAATAAGTCATTCCAAGGGACAAATCATTTGCCACACATAGGGCTAGTTTTTCTTCAAACTATGTTTTATACCAAACAAGGATGAATTTGGAAAACATGAGAGTTTTTTGTCCATAATAGGCCAAGGATGAAAAACATCCTTCACTTTTTACACCGGTGTCATGGTTTTAGAGAAATGTAAAAAATATAGTGGCTATAAGAGAGTTGCTACACTTCTACAGTGACTTTCGGAAAATCAATTTTTTCTTCTAGCTAGATTGTCCAAATGACTTGCTTGATGAGTACATTGATAACTAAAGAAAAATATATTTCCAATGAGCTATCATGATCTCAATTTGGAGTTGAGGAAGACCTCCAAAAATTTCCTTCAAGAGAACACTTCATTTTTTCACCCTCATTATGCAATTTTTGCCTAGTCTTGGTAGAACTAAATTTTCAGGGGCTATAATTGATCATTTTCAGTGCTTGATAGGTCCATTGTGTAGCCACTAGAGATACCTTTCCAATGAGCTATCATCGGCTCAATGTGGACACAGAGAAGGCAACCAAAATCAACCTGCAAGTCGAAGGGCATACATAGAGCTTGGGCATTGTGCATAGAGCTTGGGGACTACGCATAGAGCTTGGGCGCTACGCATAGAGCTTGAGTGTTGTGCATAGAGCTTGTGCACCTGTGTATTTTTTCTCGGTGCTACACATACAATAGGGTCCTGCGCACCTGTACACGATGCTGCGCATAGGACCAACAACCAACAAAACCATCCTAACGACCATTCAAATCACTCCTTTTGCTACCTAGAGCCCCAGGAAAGTAAGTATACTCCCTAAACTATCCTCCCAACACTCATTTCAAGATTTTAAAGTTGGTTTTCTATTAAAATTTTCAAACCCTAGGTTGTCTAAAAACCCTCCTTGCTTATCATTTTACGATTCATTCCCACATCTTGTTGTCATATCCCTCATTCCCACATCTTGTTGTCATATCCCTAAATATCATCCCTATTCCCTAAACTCCTACTTACAAAATATTCCCTACTAAGAAATACCCCCCATTCTCACTCTCACATCACACATATCTCATTCCTACATCACACAAAATCCTCTCCCCTTCCCCTATCCCTGTTCACCATAACTCCCACTTCCTGATTACCTTCTCTAAGGTTTCTAAAGCTTCAAACTCAAAAACATGGATAAAGAGGATAAATATTATGAGGAGGAGGAAAATAGTGGTAGTGAAGCATGGAATATGAACCCCAACATCAAATTAAACCACATAAGGGAGGCAGAATTATCAGAGAGGAGTTAGAAAGTTGTTTACAGTGGATAGGCAAGTGTTACTCCAACTAATGTGGAAGGGGCCTTGCCTTCTTCATCAGATCATAGGAAAATTCTTGCTCCACAAATGGTGGAAGGGGCTATTCCTTCTTCATCAACACAACAGGCACAACAAGTGCAGTAGGTGCAAAAAGGGAAGGAAAATACATTGGAGGAAAGCCTCATTGATGAAGAGGAAATGGAATTTGATTTGATGGAAGATAATGAACTGGAATAGCCACACATTCATCATGGCATTGAGATAGTAGACTTGGAGGCTCAAGATGAGGGGACAAATGAAAATATATCCATAAGGGAGAAAGATGCATAGATCTAAGCACTGATGGACAATTTGGCGAGAGATAAGTATGTCATTACATACCTCTAGCAAGAGAACAAGTAGCTAAGTGACAAATAAGTCCTCATGGAGCTGGAACTTCTCAAAGAAAAGAGGCAAGGTGACAAAGGCAAGTTAGTAATGCAAGAGGAAGAAACCCCAACCACCTTGACTGCTAAACAAAGGCTTGAAAAGGAGATTGAGGAGGATAGAGAAACATGGCTTGATAGGGTTGATTTTCATTTGGAGAAGCTGCTATAAAGGGACAACAGGGACAATCAAATCATTAGGCACATGGCTCGTCATTACAGGGCCCGGAACAAGATTTGCAACATAAGAGTCAAGCAAATGAAGACAAGGCTAAAAAAAGCACTCAAAGGAGAAAAGGAGGGGGATAGGCTTAGGTTGCTTGCTGAAGCTTCCTTGGCTAATCCATAAACTTGATGATGGTGTTCTCCACAAATTTTGAGTAGATTTTGAGAATTTTTGCCTTTTTGAAGAATTTTGCAATTTTTTACTCCGAAAAATTGGCTCTATGCAAAACACCACTGGCACTGTGCTTTTCCTAGGGGCATATAAATAGGAAATGGTCAGCATTTTTGGATTCAAAATGATGAGTACATTCACCCTGTGCATTTGCTAAGCTTTTGGAGCAAAACGGGTCAACCAAAAGGTCAACAAACACCCAAAAAATGACCTTCCTGCCCTCTTTTTGAGCCACAAAAGCAGTCTTAGGAGAATCAGTTTTTGAGGGGTAAAATCAACTCCAAATGGGAAGCTAAAGGAATATTTGGAAAGTATACAGGAAAGGCTTTCCAATTGTCTATCATGAGCTCAATTTGGACATCAGGAAGACCTCCAACATGGTCCTGCAAAAGTGTTGCGCATAGCGCTTGGGCACTGTGCATAGGACAATTTTATGTTGATTTTTCACTTCACTATGCCAATGGTTGTAATTTTGAGTTTTCTCTCATGAATGGTGTTTTTAATGATGTAAACGATGACTAGGCATGTCAATAGGATGGATAGTACTTACTGGAAGGTATATTCATTAGATCAAAAGTTATCTTGAGGACAAATGAAACAATTTCCTCCCTTTTAGAGGCAAGTTGTTAGGTTGCCTAGATTCCAGTTTCTTGTTCAATTTTTGATGGATTAGTTCCTCATCTCAAGGATTCGACCCTTGAGGATGGGAGGAGGTTGAATCAATGTCTATATATTCTTCTTCTTTCTCATTGTAAATGGTTGGACACAGTTGGATGTTATGCTTTGAGTAGACATCATTTTATATCAGTTTTCAACAGGAGATTAATGAAAAGTTGCAGCTATTTCTTTGGGATACATGTGGTATGAAGTTTAGTTCAATTTTCTCTATTGTGATCATATGTTAAAATGTTTTTTGTACTTCATCAATCATTTCATTTCTTTTAAGTGGATGTTTTCAAGTTGATAGGCAGAACCCATAATATTTTTGCTTTGTTTTGGGAAAATATTCACAGTCTATGTTTTCTTCAGTTTAGGAAGAATCCATGTTTGATTACATGGTCTTTCTAGCTCCTCACCTCTCTTTAATCACCTCACCCATCAAACCCTAGAGTGTTGGGCCTTGCGCCTACCTTTCTCCATCGAACACCCTGCAATATTTTGACCTAATTTCCTTTCCCTAACTGTTTGGCTCCTCCTAATCCAGTAAAACCCTTAAAAATCAAATCAAACTTTGTGCTACTATACCTAGGCTAATATCAGTTTCTAGATCCAGTCAATTTGGCTGAGATCGTTATGGTGAGAGCCCTCTCCTGGCCTAGTAGGGCTAGCTACTTGCTGGTTTGTGGTTACCCTCACATTACCTTCCTTCAGCCTGAGGTTCAATCTAGGTGATAAAATAGTGGCAACCATACTGGGGATGAGCGAAATATTTCGTATTCCCTGAGAAATATCATCAAAGTTGAGATCTAGATATGATTGTTGATGGTGGACAATGATGAGACATAGGAAGGCTTAAATCATTCCCCCGATGAATCCAAATCAGTTTCGAGATCATATCCAAAGACTCCACTGGAGAATGAACCTGACCAATAGAAACATGAAAGGACAATATGGAAAGATTAGGTATTCAAGTTGGAATTTCATCCAAGACATTATGTTCTTTTTCATCAATTATTTTTTCTCTTTTCTCAAGAATGTAAAAAAGGTTTTACAAAGTATATTGTATTTGAGAAGATATCCTAGACCTGCATGTGATTCATTCCCTTTAAAGATTGCGAAAACAAATTATTTGCACGCCTTTGATCTTGATCAATACCCTTATTGTGACTCTTATGATGACCATCTTCAATTGATGAGCCTAAAGAGACCAAGACTGGTTCTACAGCTTCTGTATATACTCCTACACCTTGTAAAATTTCAGATCGATACAAACCACTCATCTTATGTCCTATACTCCATGCTTTCCATGAAAATAATTACCTAAACTTATTGAGGTTTGATAGTGAATATGACAATATCATTGCCGAGAGACATATGCAGAATGTTGAGACTTTCCTCAACCTTTTTGAAGTCGACGAAGAGGATGTTAGTATTAGGATATTCGCTCTTTCTTTGCAAGGAAAAGTCAAGAGTTGGTTCAAAAACCTACCTGATGCAATCATCTCATATTTCCAACAATTCATCAAAGTTTTCCTTGACAAGTGGGTGGTCAAACAAAACCCTTTCTTGATTCTAGAAGAGTATAACCAGTTGAAAAGACTGCCAGTGGAGACAGTACAACAATTTTCTACCAGGTTTAACCAAGTCTATTTTTCAATGCCTGCTAATATAAGGCCTCTCCTCTTGGATCCGCTCTCTTGCACTACCCAGATGCCTTTGATCTAGAAATGGAGTTTCAGTTGAGGGAAAGGAACCTTGTAACACTTGAAGAGATGCAGAACAATGCAGTAGATGTAGAGGCTAATCTTTTTACCAGAAGGGCAAAGTTGAAGGAAGAAGAGAGGGAGAAAATTGAGAACCTAACATCTTTAGATGTAAATATTGACATTTTGGTAAATAAAATGGAAGAAATGATGAAAAGAATCACCTCGAGAGATGAATTTTCTATTCAAGATCACCATGACCCACCTGTCCTAGAAAAAGAAAATATTGCTAGCCCTAAAAATTTTCTTGCTAATCCTAGCTACCATAGATTTGAAAATGGATTTGTAGATCAATGCGAAAAGAAACAATCTAATAATATAATGTGTATGATTGGTGACATTACTTATATTGATGATTTGCCAAAGTTTGATTAGTACTTATTATGTTCTCCAAACAGGAGCTAATCTTATAGAGCAATCAACAGCTGGTTTGTGGGAGGAGGAAGTTTAGTTTCAACAACTCGAATAGAGTAATCAGTCGAAGAATATTAGCTATGACGGTGATAAGGAAAGTGTAGAAAATTTGGAAGTAAGCGAAGGATATTTGCCTCTTTGTTTTACTTCATTTCAGTTCATCAGAGGTAACTTTGATGCGGTCAGGAATTAACGCTCATTGAGTTTTGATCTTGATAATCAAGAGGATAATCAATTTTTTGATCAGAGTTCCTTACCCTTGTGTTTCTCCTCATTTGCAAAAATAAGAGAAAACTATAAGCAAGCATATAAGCTAGTGGTCAACACTATAAAGGATAAACCTTCTCATGAATTGATCGAGGAAATCATTTGCGACATAGAAGCCTCCCTAGCTCTAGATTTGCAGCCACCAAGTTCCATTGAATTTCAAATTACATATGAAGGCTTGGAAGCTAAAACATATGATCAGATGATGCAAGATGACTCTATACCACTATGTTTTGAAACATTTCAACTTTTAAAGAAAAAATTTCATACTATCTCTAAAGCAAAGGATGAGCAGTTTGTAGAGTGTCATGCAATCTCATTAAAACTGATGGAAAATAGGTTGCAACAACATTTGCAAGTTTTTCATGACCCAATAGCCGATGTGTTGGATGATATTTGTAGAAAAAGTCCTTCTCTATTAGTTAACTATGAGCCTAAAAAGAATGTTGATATAAACTTGATTCGACAACCGACTTCATTGTCTTGTTCAACAGGAGTTTCATTACAAAACTCATACCAAGATTTGCAGTCATATCAGGAGAGTAATGAAGAGGATTTTTGTTTTGTTGTTGACCATCAATAAAAATTAGCGATTTGTGAGTTTCAGGATCCTTTTGTCAATTTTCTACAGTCATCAAAGAAATAAAGCATAGATGTTAGGAAAATTTTAAAACGAAAGTATGAAGACTACTTGGAACAGAGCAGTAATCTATTAGATGGGTTGGAAATCAATATGTATTCCTATGAAGATACTTTCACAGCATTCTTGAGGTCAGAAGGTGGGCTGGTGCTTTGCAATTTCATCAAGATTCAATCTGATGACAAATTTTCATGGGAGTTACCGTTTAGTAGTTCTCTCTTCTTGCTCATAAACAAGCATTTGCGGAGAATTCAAAGAGTAGCCATAATGCTTACTTGGTTGCATTGGTTGTTTCATTTCACTTGATCAGGTGATGAATAGAATAGTTAGAGTAGGTTTTATTGAATAAGCTCCATTTTGGGCATCTTTTTCAGTTTGTCAGTTGTGTTTTAGTATTGAGTCAGTTTTCAGTTGAGTAAAAGTCAGTTTGTGTCTTTGAGTCATCAATGTTTAGTCATATATTTCGATTGATTTTTTTTTTTTACTCCATGCCCAATGGATAAGGCTACCTAGTCTACGGTGGTCTTGGCACCTCTAAGGAGCTACCATCCCCAATGGAGTCAATGTTAGAGTCAGTATTTGCATACTGCCATCAATGACCAAAATTGTTCTTTTAATATTCATTTTAGGTGTCCCACATAGAATTTTTTTATCATTCCACTAGGTCATGCAAAAAAATTAGTCACTGATGGTAGTCCTAGTCCAAAAACATCACTCTTCCCTAAATGTGATTACTTGCTAGGATATTTTCATATCTTTTTGACTTTACATCATCCATAAAGTTATTTTTGTCATGCCATTTGTATCAGTCATGAGGTAATTATGTCATCTTGAAATTCAGTCCTTCAAGGTCTCATTGGGTCTTTTAGTGTTTTTCAAGGTTTCATTAGGTTATTAGGGTTGCCAAGGTTCCATTCCATTTCATAAGACTAGAAAGTAAAGGGTGATCAAATAACATCCCTTCACCATGAGAAGATGATTTGTAAAGAGAAATGCTTATTTCACTATGTAATTTTATGTCTTTCAAATGTAATAATTTCACGATCCCAAGCTGTTAACTTTTTGTTCCAAAGATTCCAGAACATCAAAAGATCAATTTTTCAAAGTAAATAGTCAAGTGAAGAGGTAAAGTTTCAAAGGGTGAAGTGCATGCCAAAGGGAGTTGTCTTTTCCCAAGGGTGTCCAAATCATCATTTTCCACGAGAACTAAACCCTAATTTCCTCACCCATTGAGCTAGGGTTGGCTATGGAATCAGAGAAATTTTAGTATATGAGGCATAAGGGAGGTCATTTCAGCAAGTATTAGGCTATCCCAACTCATACACATCATGTCTCCATCATTTTTCAATAAGTTATTCCAAGGGACAAATCATTTGCCACACATAGGGATAGTTTTTCTTCAAACTATTATTTAGACCAAATAGGGATGATTTTGGAAAAAGTGAGAGAGGTGTTTGTCCATAATAGACCAGGGATGAAAAACCTCATTCACTTCTTACATAGGTGTCATGGTTTTAGAGAAATGTCAAAAATATAGTGGCTAGGAGAGAGTTGTTGCACTTCTACAGTGAATTTGGGAAAATCAAATTTTCTTCTAGCTGGATTGTCTAAATGACTTTCTTGATTAGTAAAATGATAACTAGTGAGAACTAGATTTCTAGTGAGCTATCATGATCTCAATTTGGAGTTGAGGAAGACCTCCAACAGTTTCCTTCAAGAGAACACTTCATTTTTGCACTCTCATTCTATAATTGTTTACCAGTCTTGGGATAATTGACTTTTCAAGGGCTATAATTGATCATTTTTAGTGCTTGATAGGTCCATTGTGTAGCAAAGAGAGAGACCTTTCCAACGAGCTATCATGGGCTCAATGTGGACATTGGGAAGGCAACCAAAATCAACCTGCAAGTTGGATGGTGCACATAGAGCTTGGGCACTGCGCATAGAGCTTGGGTGCTGTGCATAGAGCTTGGGCGCTGCAAATAGAGCTTGAGTGCTACACATAGAGCTTGAGCACTGTGCATAGAGCTTGTGAACTTGTGTATTTTTACATGGTGCTTCGCATACAATAGGGCGCTGCGCACTTGTACACGGCACTGCGCATAGGGCCAGCAACCAACAAAACCATCCTAACAACCATCCAAATCACTCCTTTTGCTACCTAGAGCCTCAAGAAAGTAAGTATACTTCCTAAACTATCCTCCCAGCACTCATTTCAGTATTTTTAAGTTGGTTTTCTATTAAAATTTTCAAGCCCTAGGTTGTCTAAAAACTCTCCCTGCTTGTCATTTTTCGGTTCATTCCCACATCTTGTTGTCATATCCCTCATTCCCACATATTGTTGTCATATCCCTAAATATCATCCCTATTCCCTATACCCCTACCTACTAAAAAATACCCCCCTTTCTCACTCTCACATCATACATATCTCATTCCTACATCACACAAACTCCTTTCCGCTTCCCCTATCCCTACTCATCATAACTCCCACTTCCTGATTACCTTCTCTAGGGTTTCTAAAGCTTCAAAATAAAAAACATGCATAAAGTGGATAAAGATTATGAGGAGGAGGAAAACAATGGAAGTGAAAGCATGGAAGATGAACCTAAGCATAAGAGAAAACCACATAAGGGAGGCATAATTATCAGAGAGGGGCTAGAAAGTTGTTTGCAATGGATAGGAAAGTGTTTACTCCAACAGATGTGGAAGGGGCCTTGCCTTCTTCATCAACTCATAGGAAAATGCTTGCTCCACAAACGGTGTAAGGGGTTTTGCCTTCTTCATCAACACAACAAGTACAACAGGTGCAGCATGTGCAAAAAGGGAAGGAAAAGATGAAAGACTCAATGATGAAGAGGAAAGGGAATTTGATTTGATGGAACATGATGAACCAGAACAGCCACACATTCATCATGGCATTAAGATAGTCGACTTGGAGGCTCAAGATGAGGCGAGAAATGAAAATATATCCATAAGGGAAAAGATGCACAGATCCAAGCACTGATGGAAACTTGGCGAGAGATAAGTATTCCATTACATACCTTGAGCAAGAGAACAAGTAGCTAAGTGACAAACAAGTCCTCATGGAGCTAGAACTTCTCAAAGCAAAGAGGCAAGGTGACAAAGGCAAGTCAGTAATGCAAGAGGAAGAAACCCCAACCACCTTGACTACAAAAGAAAGGCTTGAAAAGGAGATTGAGGAGAATAGAGAAACATGGCTTGACAGGGTCAATTTGCATTTGGAGAAGCTACTACAAAGGGCCAATAGGTACAATCAAATCATTAGGCACATGGCTCACCATTACAGGGCCTGGAACAAGATTTACAACATAAGAATCAAGAAAATGAAGACAAGGCTAAAACAAGCATTGAAAGGCAAAAATGAGGGTGATAGGCTTAGGTTGCTTGCTGAAGCTTCCTTGGCTAACCTAGACACTTGATGGTGGTGTTCTCCACAAATTTTGAGTAGGTTTTGAGAATTTTTTTCCTTTTTGAAGAATTTTGCAATTTTTGACTCAAAAAAATTGGCTCTAGGCACTGCGCTTTTCCTAGGGGCATCTTTTCCTAGGGTCATCCAAATATGAAATGGTCAGAATTTGTGGATTCACAATGATGAGTACATGCACCCTGTGCATTTGCTAAGCTTTTGGAGCAAAACTGGTCAACCAAAAGACCAAAAGGTCAAAAAACACCCAAAAAATGACCTTTCTGTCCTCTTTTTGAGCCATAGAAGCAATCTTGGGAGAATCCGTTTTTTAGGGGTCAAATCAACTCCAAGTGGGAATCGAAAGGAAAATTTGGAAAGTAGACAAGATATGCTTTCCAATGAGCAACCATGAGCTCAATTTGGACACAGGGAAGACCTCCGAAATGGTCTTGCAAAAAGTGTTGCACATAGAGCTTGGGTGCTACACATAGGACAATTTTATGCTGAATTTTCACTTCACTATGCCAATGGTTGTAATTTTGAGTTTTCTCTCATGAATGATGTTTTTACTGATGTAAATGATGACTAGGCATGTAAATAGGATGGATAGTACTTACTGGAAGGTATATTCATTAGATAAAAAGTTATCTTGAGGACAAATGAATCAGTTTCCTCCCTTTTAGAGGCAAGTTGTTAGGTTGCCTAGATTCCAGTTTCTTGTTCAGTTTTTGATGGATTAGTTCCTCATCTCAAGGATTCGACCCCTGAGGATGGGAGGAGGTTGAATCAATTTCTATATCTTCTTCTTCTTTCTCATTGTAAAGGGTTGGACTCAGTTGGATGCTTATGCTTTGAGTAGACATCATTTTGTACCAGTTTTCAATAGGAGATTAATGAAAAGTTGTAGCTATTTCTTTGGGATCCATGTGGTATGATGTTCAGTTCAGTTTTCTCTATTGTGATCATATGTTAATTTTTTTTTTGTACTTCATCAATAATTTCATTGCTTTTAAGTGGATGTTTTCAAGTTGATAGGCAGAACTCATAATTTTTATGCTTTGTTTTGGGAAAATATTCACATTCTATGTTTTCTTCAGTTTAGGAAGAATCCATGTTTGCTTACATGCTCTTTCTAGCTCCTCACCTGTCTTTAATCACCTCACCCATCAAGCCCTAGAGTGTTGAGCCTTGTGCCTACCTTGCCCCATCAAACACCCTACAATATTTTGACCTAATTTCCTTGTCATAACTATTTGACTCCTCTTGATCTAACAAAACCCTTCAAAAATCATATCAAACTTTGTGCTACTATACCTAGCCTAATATCAGTTTCTAGATCTAGTCAATTTGGCTAAGATCCTTACGCAGAGAGCCCTCTCCTAGCCTAGTAGGGCTAGCTACTTGGCTAAGTGTGGTTTGTGGTTACCCTGGCATTACCTTCCTTCAGCCCGAGGTTCAATCCAGGTGATAACATGTTCAATGAATTTAGGTTGAGATTATTTTATACTAGTCATCATCTTCCTTAGCACAAACTTTTCACGACAATCTTGTGAAAATTAAAACCTACCTGGATTATAATTAAATGTAAGAGTGGGTCGAACAACATTAAAATGCAAACAATATAGAAATAATGAAGTTAACAAAGTTTCTTATTCAAATCATTGTTAGATACGAGAATTCATATTTTATTATCTTTTATGCCTTCACGAGCATATGTTGATACAAAATGAATGGAAGAAACTGTTAAACAGACATGGTGAACGAGAGAGAATAGAAAGATAAAGCATGCATTACATTTTTATTAACATGGTGAACGAGAGAGAATAGAAAGATAAAGCATGCATTACATTTTTATTAACAATAGATGTACATTTATAGTACAATATGGTGACCGTTGGGATTCACATCCAAGGCCCTGGGACTACTTAGTCTGTTCCGGCTTCCCAACTAACCCATTAGGATTAGGCGGTCCACATTCCCCCCCTTAATCCGAAGGGTTATGTATGAGTCCAAGAAAAGAGCTGTAATACAAAATGTGCAAAAATGCATGGCAGCACTATGCTGAATGTGCTCTATGAAATGTTGGTATAAAGGGCGGTGGTTTAAGGATGGCCACCAACACTGGAACGCTTAGTGCAGTTCCCGAAACTCTTCCAAAGCTGGCAAGAAACTGAAGTTTCCTGCTAGAGGAAGTGATCCTATTGTTTTAGAGAGGGAAACCTTCAACCATAAAAGGGATGTCTCACCCCGCATAAAAGGTAAAACTTCAACCTGAAAAGGGAAGTCTCAACCTGTGATGGTTTAAGGATGACCAACAACTCTGGAATGCTTAATGCAATTCCTGGAACTCTTCCAAAAATGGCAAGAAGCTGGAGTCTTCTGCTAGAGGAAGTTTTCTCAATTTTGTTCCCGGAACTCTTCC
>APFE030287041.1:33082-54996 GCA_000404065.3 Pinus taeda | reverse complement strand
TTACAAGTACTGAGAGAAACACACCATCAACACATAAAGCCACTTGGATCCCAAATAGTGCTGCAAAACCCTGGTCTTTCTTTGCCAAAAAAATGCAGATAAGATATGTACAATATAGTGTCAAGCTATTCCCAAGAGTCCAACCCTGAAAATGACTAAGAAAATACATAATATAGGCAAGCCAACTCATTCCCTTGCCTTTAGGGATCGAGCTCATCATCCTAGGAGCTGTTTCAACCAATTCTAAGCTAAGCACTATAATCTAGGCAATCAAAACAACTTGCCTCTATAAGCTAGGAAACCAATTCATTCATTACATTTTTGCTATTTTATGAATGAATCATATAGAATAGGTAAATAAGTGTCATAAAAACATAAAGTTACAATAATTACATCAAGAAGGGTGAAAAATCCCATCACAAGTCAAAACTGGTCAAACTGGCTTGATTCGCTGAGATGAGGAGGAAAACTGTGCCAAAAAACCTTGTGCGTCGCGCGCATGAGCCCTGCACGCCGTGTGCATTTCCAAATGCTTTTGGGGCACTTTCCGGCATCCACATTGAGCTCAGGTTGGATTGTCGGAAAGCCTTGGATGTCTACTTTCCAACCCAAGTGGAAATTTCCAATTTGGTCTCCATTTGACCCTCCAAATGTGGATTCTCCCAGAAGTACTTCCTGCTGGTGCAAAAAGTGGCAGAAAGGTGATTTTCATGATGTTTTTTGAGCTTTTGATCACCCAAAACTTGATCAAATGCCTTGGCAATTGCTAAGCATGTGTATTTCATCATGAAAAATCCAAAAATGTAAGCCACCTGTGATTTGGACCTCCCCATCTTATGGGTCGCGCGCTGAGCACGACGCATAGAGCCAAAAAACCTGTTTCGCAAGCCAAAAATTTCGAAACGACAAAATTTTCTCCAAATTTGCCCAAAATTGGAGTGAAGACCTTCCATCATGTATCATGCTCAAATAATGAAGCGTCGGCCAAAACTCGAAGCGGATCAGGCCTTTTGCATTGTTTTTGTGCTTTGCTCAAACGCCTCTTAAGGATCTTCATTCTCGCTTTGCAAATATGCATGCGAGCCCAATAGTGAGTCTTCATGTGGCGAAGCATGTCCTTGTCCCTGTTTGCCTTCGCCAACAACTTCTCCAAATGAGTGTTCACCCGGATGAGCATTGATTCCCGATCAATAGGTGTCAAATCACCAGGTCTCCTACGAGCCAATTCCCGCTCTTCTCGAATCTTCCGCAGCTCATAAAGTTCATGCTCATCTTCCAACTGCTTGTTGCGCTGCTCTAAGTAGTTGATCACCCATTTAGCCATCTTCAATTTCTTTTGCAGCGACTC
This sequence comes from Pinus taeda, assembly GCA_000404065.3. NCBI lineage: Eukaryota > Viridiplantae > Streptophyta > Pinopsida > Pinales > Pinaceae > Pinus > Pinus taeda. The sequence goes on along the minus strand of APFE030287041.1, from coordinate 53,648 downwards.
ATTCTCGACCCTTTGCTCTCGGATGATCTCCTTTAGCTCGGAACTAGGAGAGCTAGCATCAACATCAATGATATCCGTGTCCTGGCCTCCTGAAGGACCCTCGTCCACCATGGGTCTCTTGCCTCTGTCCTGACTCTGTACCTGTGCTGTAGATGGAAGTGAGACCCCTTCCACATGATGTGGAGATAATACTCGCTCTGCTGATGGTGTCAACGAGACCCCTTCCACCCCGAGTGGAGATAGTACTCGTCGTGCGGCTTCAAATAAGGCCCTGTGGCCTTTCTGATATGTCACATATACTGGAGCATCAACATGCTCGGTCTCAGGAATGTCGAGTTGTTGTGAAGGCCCTCCCTCATCATGAACTATCTCTGGTGGTGGCTGAGGCGCTTTGAAAAGGTCACGAGCAATACAATCCTCCCATGTAATGCCCTGTTGTGCCAGCTGATGAATCACCACGATTTTGATCAATGCATAATGGTATATGCTCCTGTGCTGCTGTGTTGGGCTCTTCTTTTGCACTAAAGGCACCATCCTCTCTATGTTGTGAAACATAAAATATGGGATGTTCATCAGGTGCACCCTTGTAAAATGCATCAACAAATGGACATGGTATGCATAAAGACATGAGAATCTTCCCTCACAACTGAAATATCGGATGATAAGTTTCATTAAAGGTGCAAACCGATCATTCAGGTAGTGGAAAGGAAAAACTCTACTCAAGTGCCTCATATACCCTGGTTTAATATATGGCTCATAATATGATTTCTCTAGCTGCTGACGCTTATTCCATTGCTCCCCGATATTCGGAATTCCCGTGGTCTCTGCAATGGTCTCTAGTGACAAAATGAAATTAACTGCAGCAAGGGTTACATGGCCATCATGTAAATGGAGAACAAACAAGCGAGCTAATTCACGATGATGCTGAAACTGTGAAATTAGCTCACAAAATGATAGCATGACTGGTGGCGAAAGCAATCCATGGCAAGTGGGCAAGCCTGCAATTGTACCATATAAGTGGGTTCTTCTCTGAGATGTTTACCACCTTTGCCACCTTTACGAGGTCTTTGTGGCACATTTCCCTCTGTGGTGGAATCACTTTCATTTTCTTGCTCATAAGATGACTCTGTATCTGACATGGTTTTGAGAACAAAATAGGTGCAATAGGAGGACTGCAATGTGTATGCTGTATGTGTAATGAAATCCCAATTTCAATGTATCCTCAAAAAACCAGTTGAAACATCATAAACATTCTGCCATAATGGGTATTTTGTTTGGTATGTTTGGGCATAAAAACAATCACAAAGATGTTGTGGTATGAAGTGCTGTTGTCTACAATATCTTTTAATACCCTATACAAAGTTTCAATAAGGGCCTAGGGTTTGATTTATCTTCTTACACCCAACACCACTTGCACTTCTTCAAACACACATTAGACACTATTCAACTTGATGCTTTAGTCAAAGAAACACCTACTTGTAGTTGCCAAGGCGATTTGATGCGTTCTAGGCACAAAAATATAACGCTGGAATGGATGCGTAGCGCACCTCCCTGTGCGTAGCGCCTGTGTATATTTACACAGGATGTGCGCACCCAATGCGTAGCGCACCGCCCAGTGCGTAGCGCACCAATCCTATGCGTAGCGTGCACCTTCACTCTGCCTCTAGGGTTTGAAACTCGGTTTTTTCGCCCTCCAATCTTGACAATGATCTTGCTCTGATATGTGGTGAACCAAAAGACTTCTTTCACCTTATATACACCCCAAATATCTAATTTGAATAAATTAACTTCAAAAACCCACTTTGTAAAGTTTTGGGTACTTTCACTTTTGGCCTACTAATACAATGATGCTTTTTGATTTTCTTTTTCTTTTCTGAGGTTTGGACTGAAGCTCTTTGTTGATTTTTGCTTGTAGGGATAGCTGTAACATGCTCTGGCAAAGGAGACCAAGGCTGCACTTGAACATTTGAAGGATTGAAAATTTTGACAATTTCTTACAAAAATGAGAAGGCGACTTATCTTTAAAACGAAGTTTTGAAGAGAAGTCATAATTCAACTGTACAATAATGAAAATTATGGAAATGATGATCTATCAAAGACATCCCTCTGGCCTACTGGTCTTCTAATACTTTGCAAGACAAAAATGACTCAACCCTAGACCTAAAACCTCAAAATTTAAAACATGATTGTGAATGACCTTGGAAAACTTTATTTTAATAAATAAACCTGAACCAGCAGTGCCAAGCACGAGGGGAATGAGTGACACACAACCGCTCCATAAGATTTATGGCATGCCTAACGAAATGCAACTAATCAAATAGATGGGACACCTAAAACATGAAATGTAAAAAAGAGCTTTTGATCTCTGATGGAGGGATAACTAGACCGACTCTAACATTGGCTCCAATGGGGATGGTATCTCCTTGGAGATGCCAAGAACCGCAGGTCTCTGTAAGAGCTAGACAATGCCTTCATCCATTGGGCGATGGCGTCATTATTCCGACACAAAATCTTGAGAATTTGACTGAAAAACCAAAAACTACTTTGACCAAACTAGACTCGAAACTAAAAGATTTAGACAGCTGACTTGACAAACTCAGACTAACTAACTTTCGTTTTTAGAATTATAGCCTTCACCTCAGGCCCCAAACTGAAGATGATAAGTTAGTGTACATGTGCAATAGAATCAAAGTAAAATGATATGTACAATGATGATGAAATGAGCAAAAAAGTACTCAAAAGTAGTATCTTTTTAACAGCCGACCATTAATCGGCCCTCCAGGAAATTCATCTCCATTCATCTCCTTGAGAAGGAAAGCGTTTTGGCCGCGATATGCTGCAATCTTGTAAGGAACCTTCCATAAATTTTCAAATTTACCATGCTTTCCCTTGTCTTCATGTCGAGCATCCCATCTCAAAACTGCCTCATCTAGCTGAAATGTGTCTGCCTTTGCTTTCCGGTCATAAATATTTTTGATGCGTTCCTGCAGCTTGTAAGTGTTTTGAAATACCTCCTCTCGTGTCTGCTGTAAATGGATCATTTGATTAATCCTTCTCTACATAGGATCCTCCTCACTACCCGCTTCTTGAAGCAATTTGACTACCGGGACAGCAAGTGAAGTAGGAAAAACTGTGTCTCTTCCGTACACCAAGTCGAAAGGAGACATACCAATAGACTTTTTCTGACTCACCCTATCAGCCCGCCCATAGTGCATTTATCAACTTCTTGTGCCAGCCCTTTTTGCTGATTTCCAACAATTTCTTAATGATATTGACCAAGGATTTATTAGATGACTCTGCCAATCCATTTCCTTGAGGGTGGTATGCGGTTGAATGTCCCAAGCTAATATTGTACTTGTAACAAAAATCAATCATCCTTTTTGAATTAAACACTGCTGCATTATCCATGATTAACTTACTTGGACATCCAAAACGTGACAAAATATTGGTCTCAAGAAAAGAAATAATTACCGCATCCGTAGCTTGTCGAGTAGGAATTGCTTCAATCCATTTTGTGAAGTAGTCCGTGGCCGTCAATATCAATCGATGCTGTCCTGATGATGCCGGATGAATTTCACCAATGAAATCCAATCCCCACTGCTGAAAAGGTGCGCTGACTTCAATTGGTTTGAGAGGCAAAGGCTGGAGCTTCTGCTTTCCTTGAAAAATTTGGCATTCGTAACAATTTTTAACAGCCTTATATACATCTGAAAATAATGAAGGCCAATAATAGCCTGTCCTTAGAATCTTGTTTTCCGTGGTCTTCCAAAACAAATTACCTCCACAGTCCCCTCTATGAAAGTCTTCCATGACTTTTTGGGCTTCCTCCTCTACCAAACAATTCAATAACATTCCACTAGGGTCTTTCAAAAACAAAGCTGAATCGAGAATGCAAAATTTTGCAGCCTTCAATTTCAATGTTCTACTTCTGTTTCTCGGCATTCTAGGAGGTGAAGATAAATGCTGAAGTACATATAAAATATCAGCGTACCAAGGAGAAGAAAGAAACATTTCAGATACCTGAATGGATGGGTTCTCCTCATCTTCATCAGACATGGCAGCAATCAAATTTATGTCTAGAATTTGTAGATTTGTTTCAGCCATTAGCTTGGCGAGTCCTTGTCCTTTGATCAGCTTGGTGGGTTTAATCTCAACATCATATTCTAACAACGCAGTAATCCACTTACCCCTTCTCCCTTCTGGATCTGCCAGTACTAAAATATCTTTAACTGCTGCGTTAGGAACATAAGCTAGAATATGTGAATGTAATATATACACACGGAAATCTTTCAAGGCCTTAACAAGCGCAAGTAATTGCTTCTCAATGATTTTATATTTCAATGCTCCATCTCTAATAATCCGACTGAAAAAAGCAATGGGCTTTTCAACACCTTCTCTCTTCTGCATTAGTACAGTTGCCAAAGTGTGCTCATAAGCAAATGAGAACAAAATAAAATCCTGAGTGTAGTCGGGACTGATCAAAATAGGAGATGAAGAAAGAGCTAACTTCACTAAATTAAATGATTTAACTGCCTCTTCGGTCCACTTTACCTGACTGTCCTTCTTGAGCATGCTTGTGATCTATCTAAGATGCTCTGCTAAATTTGGAATGAAGCGACGCAAAAAATTCAGTTTACCATTGAAGGACTGAATTTCTTTCTTGTTCCGGGGCTGTTCAATTTGCTGAATGGCTTCAACTTGTGCTGGGTCAATACGGATGCCGTCTTTAGATATGATGTGGCCAAGAAGTTTGCCCTCATCCATGGCAAAAAGACTCTTTTTTGGATTCAACGAGATGCCATATTTTCTGCACTTTAGGAAAATAATTTTCAAATGATACAGATGTTCCTCATTAGAATTTGAAAACACGGTTAATTCATCAAGATAAACAACTAAAAATACATCTTTCTCATTGGCGAAAGCCACGTCCATTGCACGCTGAAAGGTGGCTCCTGCATTTTTCAAACCAAACGACATCTTTGCATAATGAAATGTTCCCTATGGAGTGGTGAACGCTGTCTTGTCACGGTCATCTTCATGCACTAAAATCTGATTATAACCTGAATAACCGTCGAGCAGTGACATCCTTGATGCTCCAACTACTTGCTGCAATATATGATCCATTTTGGGCAGCGGATAATTGTCTTTTAAGGACACCTTATTTAAATTTCTGAAGTCAATACATAAACGGATCTCACCTGTCTTCTTTCTTACGGGCACCAAGTTTGATATCCAATCTGAAAATCGGATAGGCACAATGATTCCTGACTTATACAATCTGTTTATCTCTTTCTCAATTGATGGCAGCAACTTCGGATTGATTCTCCTCAAATTTTGACGAAAAGGCTTATGATTTGGCTTAATAGGAATAGTATGCTGAATGATATTTGTATCATATGTTTTAAGATCTGAGTAATCCTATGCAAATACATCAGAAAATAAAGACAACAATTTCATATATTCAACTTTTACCTTTGGTGACAATGACCTTGATAGCTTAACCATCTTGGGATTTTCAGCTGTCCCAATGTTTACCTCTTCAACGCCCTTTTCAGTTGGTCTCAATGTCGGTTTGCGGGCCACATCATCTTGGTCAAATAGCTCCTCTAAAGGAATCAATCCCTTAGGAATAATTTTGTCCTTAAGTTGCAGCACGTCCATTCGACTTATTTTTATATCGTCAATACCATTATCATGTTCAGTATCTATTGAGGAATCCTTGAACTTACCCTTATTTTGCAGAAACTCATTGATCTCTTCATCATCTTGAAAAACTTGCCAAGAACGCTGATTGTCTGGAACAGTGGGACGATGCTTCACATGAATCTTGAACTTGTTACTAGAATTCATTGGAATTTTTAAATTGCTTGCTGCCTTAGCAAGTCCATCAGCAACACCATTTTGTATGCGTGGAACACATGTCAAGGTATGGTCTGAAAACAACTTCAAAATATCTAAGATTGCATTTCGATATGCTCTCATACGAGGATGCTTGGCCTTGCTTGGAACTTTGTCTTGAGTGGAAAAAGGACTTCGAATCCACACACCAATACCAGCACCATCACTACCTACTGCGCCATCGAAATACATGGTCCAAAGACCATCTTCATCCTCCTCCAAGTGCTGAAATTGTACTGCCTCTGATTTTTCTGTTTGCTGCCCCTTTTCTTTAGCTGTTTGTTCCATGATAGCTTGCTTTTCTCCTCTTTCCTTTTGTAGTACTTCTCTGAAATTTTCAGTGATCTCTGGTATATCTTCCACTTGAACTAACTGACTATCTATATCATTAAAACTATCAGCAAATAAAACAAACGATTCCAAATCTGTATGTACATAATTTACAAGATGATTGATCGGCTTCTCTTTACTAGTTATCATATATTTCATATTTTTCTCGCGATATAGCTTTCTCATTTGACCGAAGACTGGAATTGTGGCATAAGAGAAGTCTAATTGTAGAGTACCCTTCAACTTAGCTCCCCAAGATCTCGAAAGTAGCATACCAAAACGTGGAGGAATGTCTGCCACAACCACATCCATCAAGACATTTTTCGCTGGGATTTGGTCTAAACTGACAACCAAATATTTGATGAGCCCGATACATCTCACACGGATGGAATCAAATGAGTATAAATCATGATATTTCCTTGTTATGTCTAACCCCAGCTTCTCCATGATCGCCTTTGGCATCAAATTGTGTGAAGCACCCGAATTGAACATGGCATTATGCAAGACATATTCATGTAATCGCAAACTGATATAAAAGGGAGGAACATCACTATCAGGGCATTGACCATCCAATGCTGGCCCAAAGATCAATTCGGGCTGATCATCTTCAACGTTCACCGTGTCAAGCATGGGATCAAAGTTCAGAATTTTGGAGACTTGACCTCAGTAGCTGCTGTTTTTCATGATTTCAGTCAAAGGAATAGATATTTTTAATTTGGAAATTTCATTTTCCAAACTAAATGCTGAAACTTTTTCGACTTCTTTGGCCAGAATTTCTCTCCTATCTTTGATTATAGCTGCCTGATTTGTCTTTTCTGCTGCTAATATCTTGCTAGTTGTAGGATCAATTGTCTCCTTTCCTTTCTTCGGTGGTATCGGCGAATCCATCATTGGTGCTGTAGCTTCCTTTCTTTTCTGAATGGGATTGATAGGCACATCTCGGTTCCTCAATGAATACTGCTTCTGTTGAGTGGACAAGGCATTCAAATATCCTCTTTGGTAATCATCTAAATCTGCATCATTATCCAAGATAAAATCTTCGTCTTGCTGGGCGCCTGAACTTTCTCCATACTCATCTTCTTCGGTGATGTAAATGGGCAGATCATCAGGAGTAAAGAAGTGATTTTTGTCCCCTGCTACATCAGCATCTTCATCTGAATCTTGAGTTACAAAATTCTGCAAAAGAGGGGTTTTAATTGGTTGCTAGGCTGCCGGCTCTTGTACTCTTGGTTCACGTTGCTTGATTCTGTACTGAGGTTGTTGCTGGCCACGGTAATTTGGATTACGAATCTGCGGTTCTGATTTGTCAAGGTTGAGTCTTTTGAACATCTCACGAAGCCAAGGTGGTTCTGATGATGTAGATTCTTCCTTTATAGTCACTCTTTTCTCTGCCTTTAAGCGTGCTCTCTTGTCGTTCAGATTTGCCTCAACATTGACATCAATCTTCTGCATATCTTCTAAAGTAGGCAGATCTCTATCCCGTAATGAATAATCCATCTCCGAATCAAAGCCATCCGGGAATTTGAGAAGAGCTGATTTTCTAGATGGTCTTAAATCATCAGGGATAGCATTATAAACTGTATTGAACCTGATAATGTAGTCTTGGATAGACTCACCGTGATTGCGTTTGATATTATTGTACTCGGCATTGATCTGAAGCGGATCCTTTCTAAGTTCCCAACGATCAAGAAACTGCTTCTGAAGTTCAGCCAACGTAGGTATACTTCTAGCTCCCAAGCCTCTGAACCATTTTCTTACCTCTCCTCCAAATGTTTGCACAAACAATCGCATAGTTACATCCTCATCATAAATCTCATATAAATCATAAAAAAGTTTCCATTTTGTCTATGTGCTGCTGAGCGGACACACTTTGAGGAGTGCCATCAAATAGAGGAATTTTACTCTGATAATCTGCGGGCATATCATGCAATTGCTGAGGTAAAGCAAGAGGTGCAAAGCGAGCAGCCATTGCTCTAGGTGGATTTACTCTCGGTGTTGTTGGCGGAGTGGATGCTGCTACTGTATGGGGAGTATGCGGAGGTGTATGCGGAGGAGAAGCAATGTGGGATGAAGAAGGGGAATTAGCTGTAGATTCGGAATAAGTAATTATAGGCTGCAAAGGAATGGTAGGGATGAAAGGCGGTTCAGTAGGAACTCTAGAGGTAGATGCCATGACAGTGGATCCAATGTTTGCAGATATGGCTTCTAAGAACTCAGAAAGATTGGCTACTTGGATGGTGGTCTGAAGGTGCCTCAAGATAAAATTGTCAATTAATTTATTATGCCTTTCAAATTCAAGAGCTGTAGCAAAGTCAGGATTTGGAACAATAGAATCAAGGGCGTTTTCAGACTTGGTTTTGAACAATGACAATTCAAACCTTGCATCGAAAGGTAGTTCTTCAAGGTATTCAAAAAGTGCAGGATATGAATGAGATTTAACCAAGGGAGTCGCCGAGCTTTCTTGACGGAGGAGTTTTCGAATCAAATTTGGATTTTCATAAATAGGAGGTGGATTCGGATCTGGATTAGCTCTTGTATGTCTTTTTGAAGCCAATGTATTTATCAGGAGATCAAAAGAATGAAAGTAATTTAGCCAATCGTTTACTAGATCAATCATCCAAAGGTCTAGAACAATCAAAGGTACTGGGGTGATCTGCAAATCAAAGTTTCGCAAGCTAACCGGATATCGACTGAAGCAGCATTTATCTACTTTCGCTTATGCACAGCAAGAGCGTTTTGAAAGCTACCTGGCGTGACTTCAGACTCCATCTAAGACTTGTGAAACAAACTCAACAACAAGCAAACCATTTGAGATTTCTTTCCCAGTATGGTTGCCACTATGTTAGCGCTCAAACCACGCTCAGCCTCGTAGCTAGCCCTACGAGGACAAGAGAGGGCTCTCTCTGGGTCAAACTCGACAAAAGGTAATTGAAAAGGCTTGAGATGACCAAATTGATGACTGATTTTAGGCTAGGTATTAAGTACAAAGAGTTTAGGATTGATTTTTTATGATTTTGTTGAAATCAAGGGAAAGAAAATTTTGGGTGCGGGGATGAGGCACAGTTTTTGCAGAGGTCCACTTGGGGCAAGATAGGCAATTGTTTTGATGCCTTAAAGCAGGTGATATGGATAGATTAGACCGGTGAGAGGCTAAGGAGAGCAAGGTGTCTCAAGGATTCTCCTTAAATTGAAGAAAACATAGAATATTAAACAAATTTAAATGCAGAGCATAGCAATTTCATGGATTCTACCTTAACACTTCATTTTCTTAATAAGAGAAGATTCAATAGATAATGATGCACATACACAACTTACAAGTACTGAAAGAAACACACCATCAAGACATAAATCCACATGGATCCCAAGTAGTGCTGCAAAACCCTGGTCTTTCCTTTGCCAAAAATGCTGGTAAGATATGTACAATATAGTCTCAAAACTATCCCAAGAGTCCAACCTCTGCTACTGAATGAAAACTTACATATATAGACCAAGCTATCCTCATTCCCTAACCTCTAGGGGTCTAGCTCCCCCTTCTAGGATCAGTTTGAACAGATTCTAAACATGGAGCAAGAATCTAGATGACTAAACAACCTACCTCTAAAAAGAAGGAAACTGATTCATTACATTGATTTCTTGCTAATTTGCTAATGAATCATCTAGAAGAAGGTAAATAAGTGCCATGTTACCTTACATACATCAAATTACATCATGTTGGGTGAAAAATTACATCAAATAGTGAAACTGGTGGAAACTAGCTGAATTCCTGAGCTGAAGGTGAAAATCTAGGCCAAAACCTGTATGCGTAGCGCCCCTGATCCCTATGCATAGCGCCCCTTTGAGCCTATTTTTGGAGCACTTCATGACATCCAAATTGAACTCATGATAGCTCATTGGAAAGGCCTAGATGTCTAATTGCCAACCCAAGTGGAACTTTCCAATTTGGAGCTCATTTCCCCCCTCCAAACTGAATTCTCCCAAAGGTACTTCCTGCAGTTGGAAAAGGTGGCAGCAAGGTGGTTTTTATGATGTTTTTGGACATTTTGACCATCCAGATCTCCATGAAATGCCTTGGCAGTAGCTGTACAAGTTTATTTCTTCATGAAAAATCCAAAACTACAAGCCATTTGTCAATTGGACCTCCCAATCTTCAGGGTAGCACGCTGCGCGCTACGCGCTACGCCTAGAACCTAGAAACCTGTTTCTTAAGCCAAAAATTTTGAAATGACAAAATTTTCTCCAAATGTGCCCAAAATTGGAGTAAATACCCTCCATCATGTATCATGCTCAACGAGTGAAGCCTCAGCCAAAACTCGAAGCGGATCAGGCCTTTTGTGTCGTTTTTGTACTTTGCTCAAACGCCTTTTGAGGACCTTGATTCTCGCTTTGCAAACATGCATGCGAGCCCAATAGCGAGTCTTCATGTGACGAAGCATGTCCTTGTCCCTATTCGCCTTCACCAACAACTTCTCCAAATGAGTGTTGACTCGGATGAGCATTGATTCCTGATCAATAGGTGTCAAATCACCAGGCCTCCTTCGGGCCAATTCCCGGTCTTCGTGGATCTTCCACAGCTCATAAAGTTCATGCTCATCTTCCAACCGCTTGTTGTACTGCTCTAGGTAGTTGATCACCCATTTCGCCATCTACAATTTCTTTTGCAGTGACTCATTCTCGGCCCTTTGTTCTCGGATGATCTCTTTTAGCTCGGAGCTAGGAGAGCTAGCATCAACATCAATGATATCGGTGTCTTAGCCTCCTGAAGGACCCTCGTCATCCATGGGTCTCTTGCCCCTGTCCTGACTCTGTACCTGTGCTGTAGATGGAAGGGAGACCCCTTCCACATGATGTGGAGATAATACTCGCTCTGCTGATGGTGTCAACGAGACCCCTTCCACCCCGGGTAGAGATAGTACTCGTAGTGCAGCTGCAAATAAGGCCCTGTGGCCTTTCTGATATGTCACATATACGGGGGCATCAACATGCTCGGTCTCGGGAATGTCAAGCTGTTGTGAAGGACCTCCCTCATCATGAACCATCTCTGGTGGTGGCTGAGGCGCTGTGAAAAGGTCACGAGCAATAAAATCCTCCCATGTAATGCCCTGCTGTGTCAGCTAATGAATCACCACGATTTTGATCAATGCATAATGGTATATGCTCCTGTGCTGTTGCGCTGGGCTCTTCTTTTGCAATAAAGGCACCATCCTCTCTATGTTGTGAAACATAAAATATGGGATGTTTATCAGGTGCACCCTTGTAAAATGCATCAATAAACGGACATGTTATGCATAAAGACATGAGAATCTGCCCTCGCAACTGAAATATCGGATGATAAGTTTCATCAAAGGTGCAAACCGATCATTCAGGTAGTGGAAAGGAAAAACTCTACTCAAGTGCCTTATATACCCTGGTTTAATATATGGCTCATAATATGATTTCTCTAGCTGCTGTCGCTTATTCCATTGTTCCCCGATATTCGGAATTCCCGTGGCCTCTGCAAAGCTTTCTGGTGACAAAATGAAATTAACTCCAGCAAGGTTCACATGGCCATCATGTAAATGGAGAACAAACAAGTGAGCTAATTCACGATGATGTTGAAACTGTGAAATTAGCTCACAAAAATGATAGCATGATTGGTGGCGAAAGCAATCCATGGCAAGTGGGCAAGCTTGCAATTGCACCATAGAAGTGGGTTCTTCTCTGAGATGTTTACCACCTTTTCCACCTTTACGAGGTCTTTGTGGCACATTTCCCTCTGTGGTGGAATCACTTTCATTTTCTTGCTCATAAGATGACTCTGTATTTGACATGGTTTTGAGACCAAAATAGGTGCAATAGGAGGACTGCAATGTGTATGCTGTAGGTGTGAAGAAATCTTAATTTCAATGTATCCTCAAAAAACCAGTTGAAGCATCATAAACATTCTGCCATGATGGGTATTTTGTTTGCTATATTTTGGCATAAACAATCACAAAGATGCTGTGGTATGAAGTGCTGCTGTCTACAATGTTTACAATGTTTTTAATACCCTATACAAAGTTCCTAGGGTTTAATTTATTTTCTTAAACCCAACATCACTTGCATTTCTTTCAAACACACATTAAACACCATGCAACTTGATGCTTGAGTCAAAGGAGACACCTACTTGTAATTGCCGGGGTGATTTGATGAGTTTTAGGGACAAAACACAGTGCTGGAATGGATGCGTAGCGCACCTCCCTGTGCGTAGCGCCTGTGTTAATTTACACAGGAAATGCACGCCCAATGCGTAGCACACCGCCCAGTGTGTAGCGCACCAATCCTATGTGTAGCGCGCACCTCCACTCTGCCTCTAGGGTTGGAAACTCGGTTTTTCACCCTCCACTCTTGACAAATGCTTCTTGCTTGGATATGTGGTGGAGTAAAGGACTTGTTTCACTTTATATACACCCACAAAATATCTCATTTGAATAAATTAACTTCAAAACCCACTTTGTAAAGTTTGGGCACTTTCACTTTTGGTCTATTAATACAATGATGCTTTTTTTATTTCCTTTTGCTTTTCTGAGGTTTGGACTGAACCTCTTTGTTGATTTTTGTTTTCAGGGATAGCTGTAACATACTTTGGCAAAGGAGACCAAGGCTGCACTCGAACATTTGAAGGGTTGAAAATTTTGACAATTTTTTACAAAAATGAGAAAGCGACTTATCTTCAAAATGGAGTTTTGAAGAGAAGTCCTAATTCAACTGTACAATAATGAAAATTATTGAAATGATGATCGATCAAAGACATCCCTTTGGCCTGCTGGTCTCCTAATACTTTGCAAGACAAAAATGACTCAACCCTAGACCTAAAACCTCAAAATTTAAAACATGATTGTGAATGACCTTGGAAAACTTTATTTTAATGCATAAACCTAAACCAGTAGTGCCAAACACGAGGGGAATGAGTGACACGCAACCGCTCCATCAGAGTTATGGCATGCCTAATGAAATGCAACTGATCAAATGGATGGGACACCTAAAACATGAAATGCAAAAAGAGCTTTTGATCTCTGATGGAGGGATAACTAGACCGACTCTAAGATATTCAAGTGATTTTATTTAGCTAATCCTTTTCATGCATCTTGTGATTGCAGGAAATTTTCAACAAAATGATAACATAAATGTAATTATGCATAATACAATAGTACCAATAACTTTGACATTTGGGATTGAATTTGTCCCTTAGCCAAGGTTTTAATAACAGCGGAATGTGACCTCTCCTTAATCATAAAGTAGACTATTGACTATGATAGTTGTTCTAGCGTGGACTTCAATGTCTTATTTGAATTTTATCAACCTTAACCTTGTCTTTAGCCGAGAAAATACTTGCTTGGTATTTCAAAGTGCACCACACATAATCTAATTATGCCATATGAGCACTTGTTAACCATGAATAATTTAGTGTATATACGAATTCAATCATTATGCAAGTACATAATCCTCCTGTACATGAGTCATGAATGAGGGTTACAAAGCTTTTAATGCAACACCCTCTAATTTTTTAGGCCTTAAGTGTATCGGGTGGTGAATCTAGGTCATTTACATGTCTGCACGTCACCTTAAACATTAAACTACACCTCGAAAACAAGAGAATATTACTCATTTATTAATTATCAAATTCATTAAAATAAATACTTTATGCAATAATTTTCATGTTGTCATATTGAGAACTATAGACAACACTATCGATGCAATCTGACAAGAAACTTCTCTAAAATTGCTTGATAGCAAATATTGGTAAAATATGCATGTCATATTGTATGATTCTCAATTAATTTGAATATGTTGCTAGATATCATTTTATTGAAACAAATTATCTTTGTATACAACGATTTCAATTACCAGTACCACTTAGCCATCCAATATGGTTAAAGAATCCTATTGATTTAACAATGCATTGTTATACTATTCCTTATTCCCTCTCTTTTATAACCTTTTATATGTCACACCTTACGTGGTGCATGTATTATTTTACTACTAGCATAAGATCCTTAGATCATCATAAGTTGTATTAATGCGAAACCTTTTGGGTTTACCAAGAATTTGTGTATTAATTTAGACAAACCTGTTCTGAATATAATCTACAAATCTTGTTATATATTAGGTTGCTCTGACTTGCTCATTTCTATTTTCATAAAGCATGTATACTTTGTTTATATATACAGAAGAAGCACACAAATCATTTTTATCTTATCACTTCCCAGAAGAAATAAATTTGTATGGTCTACAACCATTCTACTTGAAGCATCTTCTTCTTGTCATAGATTTTAAAGGTTCCTATTTGTGTGATATAAATAGAACCCCATGTATGTGTGGATGTTTATGCACATCAAGGTTGTGAACTTTGAGTTGCAACAATTCACATATTGGAATTTAAGTTAAGTTGTGAATGTGCCCTTGAGCTTGTATTTAATATTGTCTTATTACTATTAATAGAGAAGCACTAGGAGCTTCTTTTACACTCCTATTATGTATTTACCCTAGATTTACATTTGGGTGTCCGTCCCATTGACCGAGTTATTCGGGTCATAGAATTATTAATGTATGATGTCTTCTTCAACATGTATACAATGAGTTGTATTACATGTGTGCACACACTTCACCACTCTGACCCCCATTCAATCTAAATTAAAAATACAATTTGTGCCTCTTACATATCTCAGTTACCATTACTGGTATATTTATTTATTCAAAAAGGAACCTGTAGGTTCAAAACGATGCATATCTAATTAGTCATGCATGTTTCTATTGAATATCTTAATAATGACCTAGTAAGGATTAATTCCTTTCAGTAGTGTATATTTGAATCGTTTTCCCCAAAAAGGTAAGTTAACAGTTCAACCAGTTGCCAAAACCACATCAAAATGAACTTCTTCATTACATGTAAATGCACAAAATATGAAATTGCAAGAGAATTTTAAAAAATCCATAGTCTCATACCACATACAAAGAGTTGTCTTCATGAGCTTAATGATATTTCATGGGAATTTCATGAGCAAAAAACCTTCACAATTTGTTCTAGGTTGGAAACCAATTAATTGATCATCAATTTCAGATACTTTTGATGAACTTATTTCTTATTATTTATATAGATTTCATCTATATAATTTTATCTTAATCTTTCCTCATGTTGACCATGATCTATAGAAAGAACACTTGTCATCTTAACTATTTTTGTTTACCATTTACCTCATAAGGTTTGAATGTTTCTTCCCTTCATATTCATCCTTTCTTAAGATCCCTACAAGTATAAACTTCATCCTATTAAGCTATTTCCTTGATTATGCTACGCATAGAAATCATGCAACTCATAATTTAATTTTAAGATGAGCCAAGTAATATGATAATAATATGGAAGAGGAGACCTATTGGCACACAATTAAACATAGTATTCAACTTTCCTTATCGACAATGACTCCTTTTAACACTTACATTGATATTTATAAACCATGGTGACTATACCACTAGAATTAATCATCCAAACTTTTAATACAATAATCATACCTCATAAATTTGTTCATTCATCAAGCTCAACTATGAATATTGACAACTAGGTCTATCATGTGTAAGTATCTTAAACCACTTTTAAATTGCGCTATAGAGTCTTTATGCCCTCCCAATACCATTGAATGATAACTTAAGTATTGGAGAACATATAATGAAATAAAAATTTAATTTTCACATCATTCCTAACACTCAATAAGTAGGAAAAATAAAACAGTGACCAATTTGGCCATTTCTACTTATTGAAATTAATAATCAACATGTTAATTGTTTTTTATTTCTTTGCATTACTCTCTACTCATATTTCAATGTTTCTTCCCTTGATATTCATCCTTTCTTAAGATCCCTAGAAGTATAAACTTCATTCTATTAAGTTATTTCCTTGATTATACTATGTATAGAAGTCATGCAACTCATAATTTAATTTTAATATGAGCCAAGCAATATGATAATAATATGGAAGAGGAGACCTATTGGCACGCAATTAAACATAGTATTCAACTTTCCTTATCCACGATTACTCCTTTTAACACTTACATTCATATTTATAAACCATGTTGACCATACCACTAGAATTCATCATCCAAACTTTTAATACAATAATCACACCTCAGAAATTTGTTCATTCATCAAGCTAGACTATGAACATTGGCAATTAGGTCTATCATGTGCAAGTATCTTAAACCAATTTTAAATTGCGGTATAGAGTCTTGATGCCTTACCAATACCATTCAACAATATCTTAATTTTTGGAGAACATATAATGAAATAAAAATTTAATTTTCACATAATTCCTAACACTTAATAAGTAGGAAAAATAAAACAGTCACCAATTTGGTCATTTTTGCTTATTGAAATTAATAATCAACATGTTAATTTTTTTTTTTATTTCTTTGCATTACTCTCTACACCACCCAACATTGCAACATTTTATTTTATTTAACCCTATTGTAGAATTATTTGTTCCCATCTAAGTTTTTCGGGTTTCTCCTCCCCACAATGCTATTAGAAATATCCACCATGGTGTATGAAATGGCATACTTAGACTTGATAAATTCAAGTTAAAGTGCAAGGATTACTATGAAGTGTGTTTAAAGAATAAACTTCTTATAATTTTGGCATAGGTGGCTTAAAAGAAAAACAAACAATTCACAATCATACCTATGGAAATTTGGCTTGCAATATGACGGAGGGAAATTATTACCGTGATGCTAAAAGCACTACGTGAGTCATTTGGCAATAATTACATCTATACAATTTCCCTCCAAGCATTGAGTGAAAGCTTGCATGGAGGCGCTTCAGCACGAAGTTGGCTTGCAATCCCAACTACACTCGAATTTTCTATTGCGAGACACAAAAAAATGTCAACATAAGAAAATCACCTCAAAAAAGAGAATCCATTCATATAAAAGCCCACATAATCAATTCAAACACATCATCCATTCACATGGTATAGTCGATTCGCCAATAAAATCACAATTCCAATTTGATAATTTGGATGGAAATACATATATTCATTGGAACCCGTATAAATCACACTTTTTTTTTTCAAAAATTCTTCTAAAGTTTTGGGATGAACCCAGCTGGACCTCACACCCAAATTCAAAACTATGTTCTTCTTTCATAAACTTAGAATAGGTTTTTACCTAACTGATGTGACTTTGTTCGTGTGACACCACCTTATGGGTATTGGATAACCTGAAATGCATAAAATAATATATTTCCCTAAAGATAGATTATAGATTTATGCCCCAATTGAGAAACATTACTCAGAAACTAGATAAGCCAATATTTTAGTGATCAAATACTCCACAAATTTGATCCATGTCATGGTAACAAGTCAACCTAAAAACTTGTCGTAGGGAAGCATGTTCTTGCACCCAACAAGTAACATTCACAATACTTTTGAGTATTTCATGATCCTACTCAAATTTCCCATAGCGTGAGAAACTTTGTTTATGCTATCTGTAGTTTGTGGCATTATTTAAATAATTCTCTCTAATGCTCCATGTCAACAACTTCGAGACAATGTTCTACGCACACACCTTTATGGCAAGAGCTGCTAAAGCTAAGAGTGTGTTATTGATTTTAAATCTCATTGCTGCTTTATCATATATATTTATTTAGGCTAGCACACACTTTATGTATCACATATTTTAGTGATTCTTTTGGTGCTTACAATGTTTAGCATTTAATCTATACCTTTATGTAGTGATATCGAATAATTGGTTCATCATATGCACCCTACATGTAGGCTAGCATTTATGCTGCCATATGACCATGCATACACATGTGTGGGTGGAAGATGTTAGTTGATAGAAAAATGAAAACACTTGCATGCTACAAGCACTGAATATATAAAGACAGTCTGAAATAAAATCATACACACATGAAATACATGTAATAATACCAGTGAGCATGCCATCATCTAGTGCATGCTCAAACAAATTATAAATCCCAAACAAACATATAATGTTATGTAAAGAATTTTCCTATATAAATGAAAATATGGTCACGATAGTGAATGAAGTGTAGGTTTTAACCCTGTACAGAAATTACCTGCACACAAATTCTAAAACAAAGAAAATAAACAATGCTAGAGCATAACACATAAAACACATATGCACAGAGATTTCCCCTGGATCCCAAAACTGGGACTACCAGCTTGATTTTTCATTATATTGCTTTCAATTTTACAATACATATTTATACATGTCGAAGCATCCAATACCATGGACCGAAAAACCATTGCGTCCAAAACCATAGACCGAAAACCATAGGTAGGTTCGTCCAACCTAATATAGGGTCCAAAAACAATTTTACCCCGTAGAGGGGATATACCCACCCCCCTCAAACCCCTCGGACAGCGGGGGCTGCCGCCCCCCCTGTGACCTCCCCGCTGTGAAATCGGTGCAATGAAGGGAGGGCTTCGCCCCCCCTCTAACCCCCCGGTTCACTACATAGTTTAGTCATGGAAAGAATATAACACAACCCAAAAATCTCCCACTTGTTGTTTTCTTTCCACAGGAGAGCTTCGTCATTTTTCCAGCCCTGAAATGCCCATTGTTTCTCTACACCAAGAGAAATTCTCAGAGCTCACAGATTTTGTCAATGCATCTGCAGTATTCTTCAAAGTGTCCACCTTTACCAGCAACACCTTTTTGTCTTCTATCATATCCCTCACAAAGTGATACTGAACATCAATGTGCTTTTGTCTTTGAATGATAAGCAGGGTTCTTTGCCAAGAAAATTGCACTTTGGCTGTTAGAGTCTATCCTTATAGCTCCCTGTACTAACCCCATACTTGAACACAATCTCTGCAACCAAACTGCTTCCTTGCTTGCATGAGTGGCTGCCATGTATTCTGCCTCTGTAGTTGATAGTGCCACTACAGATTGTTTCTTACTCATCCAACTGACTGCACCTCCAAATAGGTTAAACACATACCCACTTGTAGATCTTCTCTGATCCAGATCTCCAGCCCAGTCTGCATCAACAAAGCCATGAATATCCAACACTCTGTCCAATCCTGGTCTTCCTTGGTAGCACAAACCATAATCACTAGTGCCACGCAAATACCTGAAAACCCGCTTCACTGCTGTCCAGTGCTCCTTCCCTGGTTTTGACATAACCCTGCTCAATACTCCCACTGCATGTGCAATGTCTGGTCTAGTACAGACCATGGCATACATCAAACTACCGACTGCACTTGCATATGGAACACGGGACATTCCTCTTCCTCTTCTTGTGTCTTGGGACACTGTTCAGCAGATAACCTCACACCTACAGGAATAGGAACCTTCACCGGTTTACTATCCTGCATATTAAACCTCTGCAATATTGTCTCGACATACTTCCTCTGGTTTAAAGAGCTTCCTCTTTGCCCGATATCTTTTAATTTCCATGCCCAAAATATAGTTTGCAGCACCGAGATCTTTCATGTCGAATTTGGAGGACAATTGGGTCTTCAAATCCTGGATAATTTCTTTGTCATTTCCAACCAACAACATATCATCCACATACAGGACCAGATAAATAACACGGTCACCAATTAATTTAAAATACACACAATGATCTGCTTTGCTTCTGGTGAAGCCAAGTCCCCGTATAAATGTATCAAATTTCTGATACCACATCCTTGGTGACTGTTTTAACCCATACAGAGACTTCTTTAACTTGCATACTAGTTCTTTCTTACCCTTCACTGCAAAGCCTTCAGGTTGCTTCATGTAGATTTCCTTTTCCAAATCCCCGTGAAGAAATGTTGTCTTCACATCCATCTGTTCTACCTCAAAATCAAAAGCAACAACAATAGATAAAAGTAATCTAATAGAAGTTACCTTGGCAACAGGAGAAAAAATATCACAAAAATCAATTCCCGGCACCTGGGAATAACCTTTTGCTACCAACCGAGCTTTGTGTTTCTCCACTTTTCCTTCTTCATTTTTCTTCTTTTTGAACACCCATTTGTTGTCAATGGGTTTCCTTCCAGCCGGCAACTCCACCAAATCCCAAGCCTCATTTTTGTACAAATATGCCATTTCATCAACCATGGCCTCTTTCTAGAGTTTTCCATCCTCTGAATCCATTTCTTCCTTCACAGTTCCGGGATCATCATCAGTAACAGATAAAGAAAAATTTGAACAGAAAGCAGATGGACTATACCTTTCTCATTGCCTTCTTTCTCGTACTGATCTTCTCATAGCCGAAGTTTTTGGCACTTCATCTTCTGATTCCTCCTCTGCTGTAGAGTCTGATTCTTCCTCCTTTAGCTCAAACTCTATCTTCTCAGGTTCCTTTCATTAGACTTCAT
>APFE030287041.1:0-21375 GCA_000404065.3 Pinus taeda | reverse complement strand
ACCTAATAGCGACAAACTTGTCCAAATGGACAAGAACGAGTTTCACTATCACTAGGCTCGTTAAAACACAGTGGCAGGTTCGCCCAAAGGGCGAATTATAGAACAAGCATATGTTATCCTCCTCAAGCTTGACAAAAATAAAGAGGTATTGGTCAGAAGTGACTGGGGAAATTGGGAAGAAAACTTGAAGAAACTTTATCGGTAGTAAGTTGCTCTTGAACATGACACTTTCTCTCCGCATTCGAGTCGGGTTGGGTTGTTTCGTTCACTGGTCATATCACCATTGGTCCGTCACACCATCCATCTTTGGGGTTAACGCTACCAATCCATCATTAGTGTCGCCAATAAGTTCAAGAGAAGTCGCTTAGAGAATTCACCTGTGTCTCATTCGCTGCAATACATTCACACTCCATTCTTTCATGACCGCCACCCTGAACCCTGTATCATCAGATTGTTTTCACCTCCAAAATCATTTGCTTCGTTCCGTGTCGTAGATGTGGGATTCATTAAGGCCATCCTACGATGGGTCACTTCTTGTCAACATCAGCTCATTATCCAAGAAGTTGACTTAGGAACAATCCCTTTTAGTACTTTGAAGCTTGCATGCCTCAATGGAAAGTTTCTCAGTTTCGGTGACATGTTTACATCAATGGCCTTCGACTGGAAGATTTTGCGTGTTGTTCGATTCCAAGTCCCTTTTTCACACCACGCAAATTGTACTATAGTACCTTGAGGATCATTGACATTATTGGTGACTCCTCTTGCGCCTGTTAATAGCTTACATCATTGGCTGGTAATCAGGCGATGTCTTTCCATGTTCGACTCTAGAACATTTTTCACATGGATCGACTTGTAATCCTAGTGAAGATGGAACGAGTTTTGAAGACCTTGGATCTAGTTTCATCCATCTGGGCTGCGATATTTTTAGGAATATAAAGACATCAAATGTACATCATTGCCGAACAGATGATCATCCCAATCAAAGGATGATGACTCCGTCCGAATCATCAGTCTGCTACACAGACGGTTGTCTGTCCTATGTACATGAAAGTGAATTTATAAAGCTGAGCATGGGAATGCTCGCCTTAGCTAGATCATGAAAAATATTATGAAGATAATGTATTGTATTGTATCTTATTATAGGTCACCTCCTAGCTCGAAAAAACTTCGAATCCTCATGGTAAAGCATTTCACCCGACATTAAAAGATTAACGACCTCTTGCTTTAGGGGGCAACTGTTATAGACATTTTTGGGCACTACACCCCAATCATAAATGTCCATAAAATGAGGGCTCCTAAGTCCCTAAAAGTGTTGCTTCACTACCTAAAGGAACAAGGTCAGCTGATTACATCATCTCCCAGAAGTTCTCCACAGAAAACTGCTCAGAAATGGTCAAAACAGGACCATACTGAATGCCCAATGCAGAGGGTGCAATGCATATCACCTTCCCAGTGTAAAGGGTGCTATGCATACTAGATGGCCCCTCTGTAGGGTGCGATGGGCGAGAATGGACAAATGTCAGAGACAGTTTGCGAGGTGGAAGATCATAGAATCTTCTAGAAACTTCCCCTCTGATACTTGCCTCTTTGATTTCGACCAAGGATGAGTAAGAGATCATCAATCTCCAAGTGGAATCAAGAACTATCAGAGTGAGGACACTAATTAAAATCCCAGAAGCTGACTCACCCCCCTACAATCATCTATATATGGATCCCTCATCACAGAGATCCAGAGGCTGGAATCTTATATCTGGTAGAGAAGTGTTGTTGGTTTCTGGTGTAACTTCATAGTGTTGGGTGATCTAAGCTTTACTTGAGGTGAAGAAGGGCTTTCTTGCTAGAGGATGATGCTGGGTCAGAACAATTGGTTGTAATCATCTTGCTATTCTTGATACTAATAAAGCTATTCAAGTTTTCCTCCACATTCGTGTATGTTTGATTTTATATGCATTTGTGTGGTTATTACATATATGGTCCTGTGTTATTTATGAATATAGATCTTTGTTCTTCGATAGTATTATGTTGCTTTGATTCCACAGGTGTTCTCTGAAGCTGTGTAGACAAAGAAGGAGCAGCAAAGATCTATTGAGAAGGAGAGGAACCGAGCAAGGAACCAAGCGCAAGACAAAGGTTGGTCTCCTCTGTTCCCCTCTTGCTATTTTCATAAAGGAAAATGAAAGTAGTTTTAACTTGTTTGTTTCTAAGATAGCTACCAGTCTTAGTGGGAATAGCAGCTCTAAGTGGACACTATTCCCGGTAACAGTGTCTATTTGACTCAATGATATGCTTGAATTTTTAACCCATTCCAATCCTACCATAATTAAATTAAGAGAGACAAGGACACAAGAAGTAATACGAATAAATGAAATTAGAGACTTTAGAATGCAGCTCAATTGTAACTGAATGTAACGTTAAGTATCTTCAGCTTCATGGTGACCAATGAGCATCAAATCACACTATAAAAAATTCCTTGCATTATGATAATTTGGTTGCACCTACACTAATCCTTTGTAGTAATACCTTGACTTTCATATAGATATAAATTTAGAAACAATCCTACTCCTGCAATTCTTCCCTATATGGATCATCTTTGTCCCCCCTATTGATAGTTATTTTTCATGGCAACAAAATAGAACTCTCCAATTTCATCATTGCCTTTCAAAAGAATGGTTGAATATTTCTAGGTGATTGTTCTACCAGTGTCTATTCAGGTCCATGAAATCCTTGATTTGTCTCCATCGCACAAACCCATTTTCATAATAAAATTATAAATCCCACATCTACATTCCTCATCCCCAACATACCAATTCCTTACAATGGAATACTTTATCATTGCTCCCTCGATGCAATAGAGATCCACTACTATGGCATGGAGATGATTGGTGTCATAAAATGGTACAGTTCATCTGTCAATATATGTCACAAAACTCCTCTCACCTCACATAACTCCTCTCATCTAAAAAATTAAGAGTCCTCTCAAATGCCTAGTCTCCATCTCATTCATCCTGAAATAAGTGGATATTTTCGTGGGTTACAAAGTGTGCTTGGAGATTTGATAGCAGGAGCTATCACTAAAAAAATAAAAATACAATGTAGAATAATAGTTATCAGTAGGAGCAACAACCCTAGCAAGATTCTTCCTAACTAGATAAAGATATTCCTGAATTACCTCTTATAATGAACAAAAGATAACCTCAACTACCTATAGGGTCTACCTATGCATGGTGGCAATGAAAACACTGTTGAAAACAACATCTACAACAACATTGGTCAATCTCTTCTTCTAGTCAAGGGCATGCCCAACTTTTGAAAAGTATCAAACAGGTCAGGGTCCACCTCATCCAGGCTCCTCTTCTTCTTCTACTCCCTATGTTTAGGTTAAAAATAATACCAAAGGTCTTCGAAATTGATGGGTGGGTAAAATTTGTCAAACCATTGAATTCTTCCATTTTTAATCACTGTCTGTAAGAATTGAATCTAAATTTCAAAATTCATTTAGGTTCCTTCTCTTTAGCTGAAATTAACCTAAGCTTTGGAGAGTTGTAAGGCTTAATGGAGCTAAGTATATTCTACGTAAAATATGTTAAAATTGGCAACTAGGGCCAAACTCGATTTGGGTCATCTTATTTATGGCACATGATAATTTTCTTAGATCCCTCTCATTGAGAGGTGTAGGATTGATCTAAAGATCATCCACTTCCGATAAGTATTCATGGAGTTATGAATTTATTTGTGTTATAAGAAAATTCATCAAGGTTAGCCAACAACCAAATAAACCCCACATGTGCTCAAGTGTTAGTATAAAAGGTGATGACTTGAGTATCATTTATCACACACACTTCTATCTCAATTTCTCTCTCCACTTGTATTGCGTTTTAGTGGAAGAGAAATCTAGGAGTGGAAGCCGTAGATGTTGGAGGAAAAGAGGCTGCCCTAGATGCAAACGGAAGGAAGCCCTAGACGCAGATGGAAGGAAGCCCTATATGTAGACTAAATGGTGCCATAATGCAGACTTAAAGGCTTCCCTAAACGCTGGTCTAATCCAGCCCTCAATGCTGACCTAATTCAGCCCTAATGCAGTCAAGTTGATGGGCCATAGTGAGGGTTTGTTGTAGGTGATAGTGTGGTAGGTAAGGGCTATTCCAAGTGCATAATGTTGGGTAGGTTAGACTGAGGAATAGCTGTGCAGACATCAGAGTCATAACCGCAATATAAGGGGTCAAAGGAATAGTGTGGATGTTGCCTTAGAAAATGTAAAGGTGCTGAAGGGACAACATGACCTTAGCCGCAATATGAAGGATCTGAAGGAACAATGTGGCCTTAACTGCAATCAATCAAGGGCTAAATAAATAGCGTAGGTATGGAGGGTTATCCCCTTGGAGAACCACATTCTTTAGAAGGTTGCCTTGCTGATTTGTATGGAAGATAAGGGTTGTAGGGTGATGCCCTATCCAATGATGCAGTGTAGTGCAGTGTGGTGAAACAACACATGGAAGTAAGGTTACATGGTGCTGCAAACTAGTACATCAAAGTAAATATATAGTTGGGCTACATGGTGCTAGCAAGATGCATGGAAAACAAGCTACAAAGTGTTTCAAAGTCACATAGGAAAATAGCAAGGTATAGCAACTATGTTGGGACATCACTACTAATAGGACAACAAAGGACATAATGCTGCTAACATGCATGGGACAACAAGGTGACATAGTGATGCTAACATGCATGGGACATCAAGGACATAGTGCTACTAACATGCATGGGACAACAAGGTGACATAGTGTTGCTAACATACATGGGACAACAAGGACATAGTGCTACTAACCTCCATGGGAAAACAAGGTGACATAGTGGTGCTAACGTGCATGGGACAGCAAGGTGACATGGTGTTGCTAAGACACATGGGCAACAACCAGATATGCTAAGACATATTGGACAGCTGCAAGGTATGGAAAGGCAAAGTGAGACAACAATTGTGACATGGAAGAAGGAGCATGGTACAACAACAAGCATGGACAACATGGCTATCATGGACATCATGGATAGCAATGGCAAGCATGGTGTTGCAAGCACATGAGACATGCAATATGACAACATGGCTCAACAATGGCACATGGGACAACAGTGCAGCATAAGGTGCAGTAGTCATAAGGTCCAACATTGTGATGATGGGTGCATCATGGTGCAGCACAGTGAGGTGCATCATGATGATGAGATGCAACACAATGAGAGGGGAAGGAGTCACCTTGGAGAATCATTTGAAGTAGCATGTCGTCAACTGATGTCATGTATCATCTTCCTAGAGATGATCTCTGCTCTTAAATAGAAAATTCAAAGTGTTGACTTCTATTGTAAATGAACTACCTCTCTCTCTCTCTCTCTGCTGAACTATTGAAGAACATAAAATAAGAATTGATCAAGGATTTCCCCACATTGGGGTTTGTCCCTGGCTAGAAGCACATCTTGTGTCCTCTTGTCTTGCCTTGTCTTCTGTAATTTATGTTTATGTTCTATCTACAATTTAATTTAATGCTGATGTGATTGCTAATCTAGAAAATTTATTGAGCTAACTATGAAAATTGAAATAAATTTCTCTAACCATAGAACATAGCTAAAATAAACATGGTATCAGTGATAAGGTGAAGACAAAGCCCAAGAAAGAGTGAAAGAGCAATCACTGAAGACAATTGGGAAAGGAAAAAAAGCTTAATGGATTCCTCATCCCTCTTCAAATTCACCAAGGGTGGAAGGAATGGAAAATGCCTTACTTAAAATAAGTTTGGCCATTATGTGAAGGAGTGTCTGAATGTAAAGAACACATCACTTGGTGATAATAACAATCATTCGAGGGACATCTTCAATGATCAGAGGAATGACAAGTAATGTAGATAATCAAGGAAATGGTTGACTTCAGAGAAAGCAAGGAACCCTAAGTATGAAGAATAAAATGTTGCTTCTGATAAGATAAAGAAGCATTATCTTGTATTTGCCCTCTCCTTCATATTATGTGGGAATCTAGCTTATTGATTATAGTGCTTCAAGGAACTTTTTTGGATAGAAGGGTGCTCTCTCGAATTTGGTAAGAGATGGAAACAATCATGGGATTATACTTGGAGCCAATGCTACCTATCCCGGAAAAGATGTAGGAAATGTTACCCCTCAATTGAATGAGGGTAACTTGATTGATTTACAGAATCTCTTTTATGTACCTAATCGCAAGAAGAAACTGGTGTCCATTTCAACAATGGAAGTCAAAATTTTTAGGGTGGCATTCATCGATGGAAAGGTAAGTGTTTGAAAATATAATTTTCAAAGATTATTTTTTTCATGGGTTCAAGGTTGGCAATTTGTGTTAAGTTGCAGGATGGCCCATTAGGGATCATGTCATTGACATATCTCATCTATAAGACCGATGGTCTACTTATGGGGCCCTACATGATGTGAGTTAGATGGTGAAAGGGATGCCTAAATTCAAGAAGAGAATGAAGGTACATGTTTGAGATGTACTGAAGGAAAATCTTACAAGTCGACCATTCCCCTTATGTAGCAGGTCCACAAGTTTGGAACAATCTGAGGAGTTTGATATTCATGATTGGGAATCTCATGTATACAGGTGGAAGAAAGCCCTCTATGGATTGAAGAAAAGCACCCCGGGCATAGTATGAGAGGATTGATAATTGTCTCATGAAGATGAGATTCACTAGGAGTGAAACCGATCCAAACCACTGCTCGAAGGTTGTGGATGATAAACCTCTCATACCGGCAACTTCTAAGGATGATCTATTTCTGACAGATGCAGACCATCTCATTTGTAGAAGTAAGAGGGAGTTGGATTCCAGATTTCGAACAGTAAACTGCAAGCCCGTGACTACCTCAAGGATCTTAACTTTTAGAAGTTATATGGTAGTGATGCCGAATAGATTTAAGAAATGCCTCTAACTTTCATAAACTCATTCGCATTGATGTTCTTGGTTAACTTCCATCCAGACATATGTTTTGCAGTTAAAATGATGAGCTCATATATGGTTGAGCCTCACTAGATTAGTGCTAAGAATCTTCTGAGATATCTTTGGGGCACAATCTCTCATGAATTGAGATACATTGTTGGAAATGTGAAGTTGCATGACTATTCGAATGTTGACTAGGCAGGCAGTGTGGAGGATCACAAGAACACTTCTAAGTGGTGGTTCTCTTTGGATTCTACTTTGATATCATGGATGAGCAAGAAGTAGAATTCAGTTGCTATAAGCATCGTCGAGACCGAAAACATTGCTACGAGTATGATCTCATATGAAGTTTACTGATTTTGGAAGCTCTTCAGTGAGTTGTTTGTACACATGATGGATACCATCATGATCTTTTGTGCCAACCATGGGGGGATTCGATTATTGAGGTATCCTATATTATATGATTGCTCCAATAGATAGGCATCAGATTATACCTTATCAGGGATATGGTACATCAATGAGCGAGGAGGCTCCATCACATTGAGACTGATGCACAGGTCGAAGACATTCTGTCAAAGTCCCAGCGAGAGGTCATATTTGTGACTTTCCCGAACGACTTGGAGTCATTGAGAGACTGTCTTATGAGGGTCCTGCATGTTGCATGCATTGAGATCTGGGAGCTCCGTGGAGCTTAGGGTACTTACTAGAGCATCACGTGACCATAGGGTGATTCTCCCTCCCCTAATGGTGCACTGTGTACAAGGTGAATGGCTCACCCTTCCCCTGTGATACCCTGAGGTGGCTTAGGGAAATGATGAATGGTTCTCCTATCGAGGCATCCTAACCATGTAGTGTTGGACTCATGGGAATTACCTCTCATCTGGCCAATGAGTAGAGAAATGGGGTTAGGGACCATAATAGTAGTATTGATGGCCGCATCATTGTATCTATCATACTCCCTATGCTAGGATGACCTCCATTGTTTTGGGATCAATGAAACTGATCTAGGATTAGCATGAGTGGTTTGAGACACTCTCTTGTGATATTGATATGGGATCAATAAAATTGACTTCAGATTAGTATAGAATGGTATGAGACACTCTCAATCAATTCTTCTTGTTCATGCTTTAGCAAAGCAAAGCTCAACAGAGGAGGGCAGAGTATTGCAGGGCACTGATGGTAGAGATAGTACAGTCAAACAAATGGATCAGCGGATGGAGTTCTCCCTAGTTGAGACGGAGTGTTAAAATTGGAAACTAGCGCCAAACTCCATGTAAGTCATATTATTTATGGTAGCTGATATTTTTCATGGATCCCTCTCATTGAGAGGTGTAGGATTGATCTAAAGATCATCCGATTCCGATAAGTATTCATGGAGTTATGAATTTATTTGTGTTATAAGAAAAATTGTCAAGGTCGGCCAGTAACCAAATAAACCCCACATGTGTTCAAATTTTTAGTATAAAAGGAGATGACTTGAGTACCATTTCTCACACACACATCTATCTTGATTTCTCTCTCCACTTGTCTTGGGTTTTATTAGAAGATAAATCTAGGAGTGGAAGCCCTAAACAATGGAGGGAAAGAGGGTACCCTAGAAGCAGATGGAAGGTAGCCCTAGACATAGATGGAAGGAAGCCCTAGAAGTAGATGGAAGGCAACCCTAAACGCAGACTAAACGATTCCCTAACGTAGAACTAGAGGTTGCCCTAAACGCTGGTCTGATCCAACCCTAAATGTTGATCTAATTCATCCCTAATATAGTCAATTTTATGGGCCGGAATGAGGGTTTGTTGCAGGTGACAATGTGGTAAGTAAGGGCTATTCCAAGTGCATAATGTTGGGTAGATTAGGCTGAGGAAAAACTATGTGAACAATGGAGTCATAGCCGCAATATAAGGGGTCAAAGGAACAATGTGGAGGTTTCCCTAGACAATGTAAAGGGGTTGAATTGACATCGTGACGTTCGCCGCAATATGAAGGAGATAAAGGGACAGTGTGACCTTAACCATAGTCAAACAAGGCCTAAAGAAATAGCATAGGTATGGAGGGTTATCCCCTTCGAGAACCACAGTATTCAGAAGTTTTCCTTGCTAATTTGTATGGAAGATAAGGGTTATAGGGTAATGCTCTATCCAGTGATGTAGTGCAGTAGTGCAAAATGGTGAAGTAACAGATGGAAGCAAGGTTACATGGTGCTACAAATTAGTACAAAAAATTAAATATATAACCGCGCTACATGGTGCTGGAAATATGCATGGACAACAGGCTACATAGTGCTGCAAAGTCACATAGGATAGCAACAAGGTATAGTGATCCAAAATGGATCTAGAATAGATTTCTAAGTCTAAAATGTTCCTCACAGAGGAAAATAAAAGTCAAGGGATGCCCTTATAAATAGTCCCATTGCATATATCTCTTCAATCTGAATCTACTGCAATTTGAATGCACTAAAATGGACTTCGGAGGCAGAAGTTATTGCAGAAAGAAGATTGCCGATTGTCCTTTGAAAAGCAGGCAATTTCCTATAAAAGTGGCCTAAAAGGTTCTTTAAGGAAAAATCACATCAGAAGGTTCAAAGGGTAGACAGAACAAAGGCATTAAGGACCCCCGATCAACGATCTCTGACTTATTGCATCGGAGCTAGGCCTTTGTCCGATATTGGGACCCCAGGCATAGTGACATGCGATTGCGATATCAGCGATCGGCGGATCAGTGGATCATTGGATCGCCAAATCGGTAGTCGACATAACCAAAGGGAAAACCCCCGGGGCCTTTGTAATAGTGATATCACGATATCTGATAAAGCGATGGGTCGATGTGTGATCGCACGCCAACCATCGGATCGATGAGCAAGATCAAAGGTCAGGATCTGATTGGGGTAATCGGCGATCAAGTGATCGACGGATCCCCAATACAAAGGGTCGTTACATGCGATTACGAATTTTGATTGCGATATGCCAATAAGGGGTGGACCTTATGGAATTATAGACCTGATTTCATAAGTTTTGAAATCTAGGAATTCAAGATTTTCAATGTATTCCTGCGTATTGAGGTTTTTTTGACCTCCCGCCTATGTGATGCAATTGCGATATTGTGACTAAAGGTAGACTCGATGGGGATTATCAGTGCGATTTCATAATTTTTGAAATCCAAAAATTTGGGATTTATGTGTATTTCCAGTGTATTGGTTTTTTTGGCCAATACGCCATGCGATTGTGATTTGTGATGGAATGGCGGACCTGATAGGATTTTAAGCGTGATCCTATATTATTGAAGTTTGGTTAAATGCCCATGATGGGTTTTTCATGTGTTTCCTATTTATTTCCATTATTTTGGTTGCTATGGCCAGAGGAAGGCAAACATGATCGGGTCTCCTGCACCGGTGGTTCCTTTCCACTGTGAACGGATTCTTGTGGTGAAATAGTCAGGTTTTCCATGATAGAGGACTGTAACCGTTGCCGCACAAATACACAGAGAGCTCAAGTGACGAGAGGCAGAGAGAGTCGCTTGGAGGTTGAGTGAACTACAGAGGCATGCAGAGGTCGAGAGAAGCTCATAAGGGCCAAGATCCAGAGCCAGAGCCAAAGCCAGAGCCGAGAGCCAGAGCCAGAGCTAGAGCCTAGAGAACAACAAAGAGATCAAATGATCTAGCTTTTGCTGGTGTCCAAAGCATACTGAAGATAGAAGGAGTTCCAGAGACAGTGAACAAACTCGGAGGGAGTTGGTGCAAGCTAAAGAAAGATAGCTTAGAGTGCTGATTGAAGTAGTCTAGTCCAGAGAAGCCTAGATCTGTCTGCAGAGTAAGGAAAATCAACGAGATAATATGGTATTCTAGACCCAGAGGTTCATTTGTAAACCAATGGAGTTGAGTGTGGAGCTTGTAAAAGAATTCATCCATAATCCCAAAGAACCTAATCGAGTTGATTAGAGCTCAAGGAGACGTAGCCCAAGATATCAAGGTGAACTCCATATTATATTGTTATGTGTGATTGCTTATTGCTGCATTGTATTTGCTGTTTTATTTACTGTTGCATGTATCTAAATATCAGTTTAAGCAAATGAACATAAGCACTTAATAGTTGAAGGAAAAAGCAAGCATACACCTATTCCAAGTACTTTTTAATTCCATAATTGGTTAATCATAAGGTCTTGGGAATATATAAGCTTTGGAGTGGGAGAGGTTCTTGTAAGCTTGACAAGAAGCCTTTAGTGCCCCATTTTAGATAAGGTGGTAACAGAACCTAAATTTGGTTAACCCAACCTTCAAAGAAGGCGATATCAAAGTTGGTTATACCAGGGCAAGTGGTATTAGATCATAATGCTTGATTGACAGAGCAAAGATTGCTTGTCTAAAAGGTGTTTAAATAGTCAGAGGTTGATTGTATACATGTTTGTAGACTGAGTATTGTTTGAATTTGCAGAGGTGAAGGGAAAGATACTGATAGCTAAGTCTAGTAGAGGACAAGAAGGAAGAAGGGCTGAATGAATTCTTATTATCCCAAAGGACCTCAAGGCAATCCTTGAAGCACAAGAGGTTTGTTGCAAGATGTTGCTTGAATAAATCTCTTCCTCAAAATCTTCTTTCTTCACAAGATTTTTTTATGAAGACATGAAGCAAGACTTGTTCATCATGATGGACAAGGTGAGAGAAATGTATGAGAATGGAAGGAAGAGTAGCATACTTAGAGAGTAGTTGAATTCCATGGCGGAAGAGAAGCAGTTGCTTTCTGACAAATTGCAGGAAATGGTGAGGCAACTTCATATTGCAAATATGAACCTGAAAAGGATGCATGAGTTGGAGACACAACTCTTTGTTTCCAAAGAGGCCTTAGTCAAGTATAAGCTTGAAGAAGAGGTAAACAATTCCTGTTTGTCTTCAAATTCTTCTAAGAATGCTTATATTGGTTCTTCTAAAAAACATACCAGAGGCATAGGTTCCATGTTAATGTCCAAGATGGACTATGAAGGAAAAGGCTTGCACAAACATGCACAACGTATTTTTGAGCCAATAATGGTTGAGGAAAGGCCTAAGTATTTGGGTCTTGGCTATGGATAGTCTTATGGAGAAGGTTCCAAAGCTACCATGAAGACAATTGAAATAGTTCCAAGAAGGAGTTTCATTTCAGGTCTTCTACCTCAAGAGTGTGAAGCTTGTATTCTTGGGGAATGCAATAGTGTGAAGTATACTTTGTAGGAAGAAGGTGTATATCAGCATACACTTGAACAAGAGAGTTGTGGAAACTCTGAAAGCCTTGAAGAGATTGATCATGTTCCAAAGGTAACTACTTCTTCATTCAATTCACCTCCTCATGAAGGAATTAAAGGTGAAAGAGAAAGGTATAAATCTAGTTCTTATCATATTCCTTTTGATTACGTTCAACATGGTAAATTTCGATATAAGTATGGGAAAAGAATTGCATGATCCTTTTGTGGTTTGGATAACCATAATGTTTCTAGATGTTGGAAGAGAATGGCCACATACAAGAAACTTTTGAAGGAAGAGAAGCAAAGAGACAAAGGTCCATTGGACAAGGCAAATCATGCTGTCAAGAGGATGCACATGACTTGCACTAACTGCCATAAGTAAGGACACATTGCTGAAAAGTGTTGGACTCTAAATCCAACAATGCTTCCACGAAACTTGAAGAAGGTGGAAAGAGAAAATGTCAAGAATGGAAAGAAAGTTTTCATGAATGATGTGTTTTAGGATCATGAGATCTGGGAGCTCTGTGGAGCTTGGAGTACTTACTAGAGCATCACGCGACCATAGGGTGATTCTCCCTCCCCTAATGGTGCACTGTGTACAAGGTGAATGGCTCACCCTTCCCATGTGATACCCCGAGGTGGCTTAGAGAAATGATGAATGGTTCTCCTATAGAGGCATCCTAACCATGTAGTGTCGCACTCATGGGAATTACCTCTCATCTAGCCAATGAGTAGAGAAATGGGGTTAGGGACCATAATAGTAGTATTGATGGCCGCATCGTTGTATCTATCGTACTCCCTATGCTAGGATGACCTCCATTGTTCTGGGATCAATGAAACTGTTCTAGGATTAGCATGAGTGGTTTGAGACACTCTCTTGTGATATTGATCTAGGATCAATAAAATTGACTTCAGGTTAGTAGAGAATGGTATGAGACATTCTCAATCAATTCTTCTTGTTCATGCTTTAGCAAAGCAGAGCTCAAAAGAGGAGAGTAGAGTATTGCAGGGCAGTGATGGTAGAGATAGTACAGTCAGACAAATGGATTAGCGGATGGAGTTCTCCCTAGTTGAGATAGAGTGTTAAAATTGGAAACTAGGGCCAAACTCCATGTAGGTCATATTATTTATGGCAACTTATATTTTTCATGGATCCCTCTCATTGAGAGGTGTAGGATTGATCTAAAGATCATCCGATTCTGATAAGTATTCATGGAGTTATGAATTTATTTGTGTTATAAGAAAAATTGTCAAGGTCGGCCAGTAACCAAATAAACCCCACATGTGTTCAAATTTTTAGTATAAAAGGAGATGACTTGAGTACCATTTCTCACACACACATTTGTCTTGATTTCTCTCTCCACTTGTCTTGGGTTTTATTAGAAGATAAATCTAGGCGTGGAAGCCCTAAACATTGGAGGAAAAGAGGGTGCCCTAGACGTAGATGGAAGGTAGCCCTAGACGTAGATGGAAGGAAGCCCTAGATGTAGATGGAAGGCAGCCCTAAGCGCAGACTAAATGGTTCCCTAACGTAGAACTAGAGGCTGCCCTAAACGCTGGTCTGATACAACCCTAAACGTTGATCTAATTCATCCCTAATATAGTCAATTTTATGGGCCGCAATGAGGATTTGTTGCAGGTGACAATGTGGTAAGTAAGGGCTATTCCAAGTGCATAATGTTGGGTAGATTAGGCTGAGGAACAACTATGTGAACAATGGAGTCTTAGCTGCAATATAAGGGGTCAAAGGAACAATGTGGAGGTTGCCCTAGACAATGTAAAGGGGTTGAATTGACAGCGTGACGTTTGCCGCAATATGAAGGAGCTAAAGGGACAGTGTGACCTTAACCATAGTCAAACAAGGTCTAAAGAAATAGCATAGGTATGGAGGGTTATCCCCTTCGAGAACCGTAGTATTCAGAAGTTTGCCTTGCTGATTTGTATGGAAGATAAGGGTTATAGGGTGATGCCCTATCCAGTGATGTAGTGCAGTAGTGAAACATGGTGAAGTAATAGATGGCAGCAAGGTTACATGGTGCTACAAATTAGTACAAAAAAGTAAATATATAATTGCGCTACATGGTGCTGGAAATATGCATGGACAACAGGCTACATAGTGTTGCAAAGTCACATAGGATAGCAGCAAGGTATAGTGATCCAAAATGGATCTAGAATAGACTTATAAGTCTAAAATGTTCCTCACAGAGGAAAATAAAAGTCAAGGGATGCCCTTGGAAATTGTCCCATTGCATAGATCTATTCAATATGAGTCTACTGCAATTTGAATGCACTAGAATTGACTTCGGAGGCAGTAGTTATCGTAGAAAGAAGATTTCCCATTGTCCTTTGAAAAGTAGGAAATTTCCTATAAAAGTGGATTAAAAGGTTCTTTAAGGAAAAATCACATCAGAAGGTTCAAAGGGTAGACTTAGACCAAAGGCATTAAGGACCCCCGATCAACGATCTCTGACTTATCGCATCGGAGCTAGGCCTTTGCCCGATATTGGGACCCCAGGCATAGTGACATGCGATTGCGATATCAGCGATCGGTGGATCAGCAGATCATTGGATCGCCAAATCGGCAGTCGGCATAACCAAAGGGAAAACCCTCGGGGCCGTTGTGATAGTGATATCGCGATATGCGATAAAGCGATAGGTCGATGTGCGATCGCACGCCAACCATCGGTTCGATGAGCAGGATCAATGGTCAGGATTTGATCGGGGTAATCGGCGATCAGGTGATCGACGGATCCCAAATACAAAGGGTCGTTACATGTGATTACGACTTGTGATTGCGATATGCCGATAAGGGGCGGACCCTATGGAATTATAGACCCGATTTCATAAGTTTTGAAATCTAAGAATTCAGGATTTTCAATGTATTCCCACGTATTGAGGTTTTTCTGACCTCCCGCCTATGCAATGCGATTGCGATATTGCGACTAAAGGCAGAATCGATGGGGATTATCAGTGCGATTTCATAAGTTTTGAAATCCATAAATTTGGGATTTATGTGTATTTCCAGTGTATTGGTTTTTTTGGCCAATACGCCATGCGATTGCGATTTGTGATGGAATGGCAGACTTGATAGGATTTTAAGCGTGATCCTACATTATTGAAGTCCGGTTAAATGCCCATGATGGGTTTTTCATGTGTTTCCTATTTATTTCCATTATTTTGGTAGTTATGGCCAGAGGAAGGAAAAAATGATCGGGTCTCCTACGCCGGTGGTTCCTTTCTACTGTGAATGAATTCTTGTGGTGAAACAGTAAGGTTTTCCATGATAGAGGACTGTAATCGATGCCGCAGAAATACACAGAGAGCTCAAGTGATGAGAGGCAGAGAGAGTCACTTGGAGGTTGAGTTAAATACAGAGGCATGTAGAGGCCGAAAGAAGCTCATAAGGGCCAAGATCCAGAGCCAGAGCTAGAGCCAGAGCCTAGAGAACGACAAACAAATCAAATGATCTAGCTTTTGCTGGTGTCCAAAGCATACTGAAGATAGAAGAAGGAGTTCCAGAGACAGTGAAAAAACTCTGAGGGAGTTGGTGCAAGCTAAAGCAAGATAGCTTAGAGTGCTGATTGAAGTAGTCTAGTCCAGAGAAGCCTAGATCTGTCTGCAGAGTAAGGACAATCAACAAGATAATATGGTATTCTAAACCCAGAGGTTCATGTGTAAACCAATGGAGTTGTAAACCAATGGAGTTGAGTGTGGAGCTTGTAAAAGAATTCATCCATAATCCCAAAGAGCCTAATCAAGTTGATTAGAGCTCAAGGAGACATAGCCCAAGATATCAGGGTGAACTCCATATTATATTGTTATGTGTGATTGCTTATTGCTGCATTTTTTTTGCTGTTTTATTTACTGTTGCATGTATTTAAATATCAATTTAAGCAAATGAACATAAGAACTTAATAGTTGAAGGCAAAAGCAAGCATACACCTATTTCAAGTACTTTTTAATTTCGCAATTGGTCAATCATAAGGTCTTGGGAATATATAAGCTTTGGAGTGGGAGAGGTTCTTGTAAGCTTGACAAGAAGCCTTTAGTGCCCCATTTTAGATAAGTTGGTATCAGAGCCTAAATTTGGTTAACCCCACCTTCAAAGAAGGCGATATAAAAGTTGGTTATACCAGAGCAAGTGGTATTAGATCATAATGCTTGATTGACAGTGCAAAGGTTGCTTGTCTAAAAGGTGTTTAAACAGTCAGAGGTTGATTGTATGCATGTTTGTAGACTGAATATTGTTTGAATTTGTAGAGGTGAAGGGAAAGATACTGATAGCTAAGTCTAGGAGAGGACAAGAAGGAAGAAGGGCTGAAGGCATTCTTATTATCCCAAAGGACCTCAAGGCAATCCTTGAAGCACAAGAGGTTTGTTGCAAGATGTTGCTTGAATAAAGCTCTTTTTTAATCTTGTTTGAAGTTCTTTTCTTCATTGGAATAATGACAAATTCTACAATTGAGTCCTCAAAATCTTCTTTCTTCACAAGATTTTTTTATGAAGACATGAAGCAAGACTTGTTCATCATGATGGACAAGGTGAGAGAAATGTATGAGGATGGAAGGAAGAGTAGCATACTTAGAGAGTAGTTGAATTCCATGGCGGAAGAGAAGCAGTTTCTTTCTGACAAATTACAGGAAATGGAGAGGCAAATTCATATTGCAAATATGAACTTGAAAAGGATGCATGAGTTGGAGACACAACTCTTTGTTTCCAAA
Source organism: Pinus taeda (assembly GCA_000404065.3). NCBI lineage: Eukaryota > Viridiplantae > Streptophyta > Pinopsida > Pinales > Pinaceae > Pinus > Pinus taeda. Next base: position 4,502 of record APFE030287041.1, on the reverse strand, counting down.
GAAGCCTTAATCAAGTATCAGCTTGAAGAAGAGGTAAACAATTCCTGTTTGTCTTCAAATTCTTCTAAGAATGCTTATATTGGTTCTTCTGAAAAACATACCAGAGGCATAGGTTGCATGTTAATGTCCAAGATGGACTATGAAGGAAAAGGCTTGCACAAACATGCACAACGTATTTTTGAGCCAATAATGGTTGAGGAAAGGCCTAAGTATTTGGGTCTTGGCTATGGATAGTCTTATGGATAAGGTTCCAAAGCTACCATGAAGACAATTGAAATAGTTCCAAGAAGGAGTTTCATTTCAGGTCTTATACCTCAAGAGTGTGAAGATTGTATTCTTGGGGAATGCAATAGTGTGAAGCATACTTTGTAGGAAGAAGGTGTATATCAGCATACACTTGAACAAGAGAGTTGTGGAAAATCTGAAAGCCTTGAAGAGATTGATGATGTTCTAAAGGGAGCTACTTCTTCATTCAATTCACCTTCTCATAAAGGAATTAAAGGTGAAAGAGAAAGGTATAAATCTAGTTATTATCATATTCCTTTTGATTATGTTCAGCACGGTAAATTTCCATATAAGTATGGGAAAATAATTTCATGATCCTTTTGTGGTTTAGATAACCAGAATGTTTCTAGATGTTGGAAGAGAATGGCCACATACAAGAAACTTTTGAAGGAAAAGAAGCAAAGAGCCAAAGGTCCATTGGACAAGGAAAATCATGCTACCAAGAGGATGCACATGTCTTGCAATTACTGCCATAAGCAAGGACACATTGCTGAAAGGTGTTGTACTCTGAATCCAACAATGCTTCCACGAAACTTGAAGAAGGTGGAAAGAGAAAATGTCAAGAATGGAAAGAAAGTTTTTATGAATGATTCGTTTTAGGATGATTCACATGTTGATGCTGATGTGCAGACAAAGATAGCACCTTTGAAATGGATTGGTAAGAAATGGTTAGAGTTCTTATCCAATGAAATATTGCATGTCTTTTGATTCAAGGCATCTATTTGCATTTCTTTGTTAATGGAATGCATGTTGAAGGATTTTACCAACAAGGTCAATGGAAAAAGTTGAGTAGGAGACTCACTTTATTGCTGCAACACTATTTCAATTCAGCTTCGAAAGTACGCTGCACTTAAGTGAAAGTTGAATGATGAAATTCATGCATAAGCTTGATATGCATGAACACGGGGATGTTCATGATTTCCTTGTATTTGAACATGTATGTGTAATTAACTTGCAGGGCTGATTGCTTTTTTGTAAACATGCATGTAACATTCACTTGGGAAGAGTTGATTTGGTCTCCAAGATGGAGATGATGATGAAGTGTTTCATATTTTGAAAAGAATCCTTGGGATATTTTCTACATGCTTGAATTGAAGGGTCATTTTTTTTAAAGGCATGTTTTGTGGCTTGTCATCTAGTCCATTGTTTGTATGCATATGTAAAGACATGGAGGTGTTCAAAGGATGTGAAGAAGGAGTTTAGGCCATCCAGTTGTTATCTATAATTCTGTTGCTATTAACAATTGTTGTTGAGAGCATGTCAAACAGGTAAAAATTAATTTTTTTGTGAAGCAAATGTAACTTCACATTTGTTTGAGCCACCTTGGATCAATGATCAAGGAAGATAATTTCAAACAACCTTCTGAAACCTTCTCAGTGGGAGTTCTGCAGGAAGTCAAGGAGGAAAATAGCTCTTCCTAGGAGAACTAGCACATCCAAGAAGGAAAGTGGTCAAAGGATTTGGTTTAGAGCCACTATGCAAGGCAAGTGTATAGAGGCTAAAAGAAGAGTGTGTTGTTACTCTCATTTACTTTTTAGATCAATATATCATTCTTTTGGAGACCAAAAGCTCTTTTTAGTGGGAAGGTGTGATCCAAAATGGATCTAGAATAGACTTCTAAGTCTAAAATGTTCCTCACAGAGGAAAATGAAAGGCAAGGGAAGCTCTTGCAAATAGTCCTATTGCATAGATCTCTTCAATCTAAATCTACTGCAATTTGAATGGGCCAAAATGGACTTCGGAGGCAAAAGTTATCGCAGAAAGAAGATTGTTGATTGTCCTTTGAAAAGGAGGCAATTTCCTATAAAAGTGGCCTAAAAGGTTCTTTAAGGAAAAATCACATCGGAAGGTTCAAAGGGCAGACTTAGACCAAAGCCCTTAAGAACCTGTGATCAACGATCTCCAACTTATTGCATCAAAGGTAGGCCTTCGCTCGATATCGGGACCCTAGGCACAACGACATGCGATTGCGATATCGACGGATTGGCAGATCGACAGTCGGCATAACCAAAGGGAAGACCCCCAGGGCCATTGCAACAATGATATTGCGATATGCGATAAAGTGATGGGCTGATGTGTGATTGCATGCCAACTGTCAGATCGATGAGCAGGATCAACTGTCAGGATATGATCGGGGTGATCGGCGATCGAGCGATCAGTGGATCCCCGATACAAAGGGTCATTACATGCAATTGTGACTTGCGATTGCGATATGATGATAATGGGCAGACCCGATCGAATTATAAACCCAATTTCATAAGTTTTGAAATCCGGGAATTCAAGATTTTCAATGTATTCCTGTGTATTGAGGTTTTTTTGACCTCTCTCCTATGCGATCTGATTGCGATATTGTGACCGAAGGCGGACCCGATGAGGATTGTCAGCTCGATTTCATAACTTTTGAAATCTAGAAATTCAAGATTTTTGTTTATTTCTCATGTATTGGTTTTTTTGGCCAATACGCCATGCGATTGAAATTTGTGATGGAATGGCGGACCCGATAAGATTTTGAGCACGATCCTATATTATTTGAATTCCAGTTAAATGCCCATGATGGGCTTTTCATGCGTTTCCTATGTATTTCTGTTATTTTAGATGTTACGGCCAGAGGAAGGCAAAAATAATCGAGTCTCCCACACCGACAGTTCCTTTCCACTATGAACGAATTCTTGTGGAGAAACAGTCAAGTTTTGCATGATGGAGGACTGTAACCAATGCCACACAAATGCACAGAGAGATCAAGTGACGAGTGGTAGAGAGAGTTTCTTGGAGGTCAAGCGAACTACAAAGGCACGCAAAGGATGAGAGAAGCTCGTAAGAGCCAAGAGCTAGAGCTAGAGCCAGAGCCAGAGCCAGAGACGAGAGCTAGAGAAAGAGGTAGAGCCTACAGAACAACAAAGAGATCAAATAATCCGGCTATTGCTAGTGTCTAGAGTGTACTTAAGGCAGAAGAAAGATTTCGAGAGACAGTGAAAGAACTCTAAGGGAGTTGGTGCAAGCCAGAGCAAGATAGCTCAGAGCACTAATTGAAGGAGTCTAGTCCAGAGAAGCCTAGATCTGTCTGTAGAGTAACGACAACCAACGAGATAAGATGGTATTCTAAACCCATAGGTTGATTTGTAAATTGATGGAGTTGACCATGGAGTTTGTAAGAGAATTTAACCATAATCCTAAAGAACCTAATCGAGTTGATTAGAGCTCAAGGAGACGTAGCCCAAGATATCAAAGTGAAATCCATATTATATTGTTGTTATGTGTGATTGCTTATTGCTACATTGTATTTACTGCTTTATTTACTGTTACATGTATTTAAATATTAGTTTAAGGAAATGAACGCAAGAACTTAACAATTGAAGGCAAACACAAGCATACACCTATTTCAAGCACTTTTTAATTCCGCAATTGGTTAATCATAAGGTCTTGGGAATATATAAGCTTTGGAGTGGGAGAGGTTCTTTTAAACTTGACAAGAAGCCTTTAGTGCCCCATTTCAGATCATATAGCAACTATGTTGGGACAACAGTACTAATAGGACAATAAAGGACATAGTGCTGCTAACATGCATGGAACAACAAGGTGAGATAGTGTTGCTAACATGCATGGGACAACAAGGACATAGTGTTGCTAACCTGCATGGGACAACAAAGTGACATAATACTGCTAACATGCACGGTACAACAAGGTGACATGGTGCCGTTGAGACACATGGACAACAGCTAGATACCCTAAGACATATGGGATAACTGCAAGGTATGGCAAGGAAAAGTGAGACAATATTTGTGACATAGTAGAAGGATCATGGTACAACGTCAAGCATGGACAACATGGCTATCATGGACAACATGGATAGCAGTGGCAAGCATGGTGCTGCAAGCACAAGAGAGATGCACTATGACAACATGGTTCTGTTATCACTCAGGTTGTCCCTAGGCTCCTGTAGGGATACGGCCGAGGTAAACACAAACCAATCTTTGGATTGCAGGTTCTAGCCCACCTGCAATCAGAGAGGGCTCTCTCTTAATGATTTAACTTTGTTGATGATTTTAGGCTAGCTTTTGGTTCAGGGTTTTTTGTTTGTGTTTGGATGGAAGGAAAATGCTTTCAGGCAGAGAGGCAATTCATGAAGTGATAAGTTTCAAACCATTGGGCATGGAGTCATGGGTTAGGATTACCAATGCGTTTTCTTGGTCACAAGAGGAATATGGAGCGGGATAGCT
>APFE030287022.1:35055-68187 GCA_000404065.3 Pinus taeda | reverse complement strand
TTTCAATCCTTTCATCGTTACTTCCATAGCCTCTGCACTACTTCACAAATTTAACATCATCGATGTTAATGGAGCGCGCGATGGCTGCAGATCCCTGAATGACTATCACTTCTCTGCCTATGCATTCTTCTCTCCGGCTCAGACAGAGCTTTACCAGACTCTCATTAACTCTGGAATCCATCTGCAGGGTTGCAACACATGGTATGGTGGTGGATATATTGGGAAATAACCAATTTGTATGGGTGGAAATAATTTCGTTGGAAGACTACCATCGATCTGGAAGACTCGGGATTTCGAATCAGCAGGTTATGGCAATATAGTGTTCATTTGTTATATCTCTTGATTATGTGTATCAATCTATTATAGGTCTTGATTCTGAATTATGTGTATTAATCTATTATATGTCTTGATTCTGTGTATTAAGATGAAAAAATTGAGGATATCCTGAATTATCTTTTGGAAAAAAGAAGAGGGTTCAATTAAAATGTCTGGAGGCCTTATCATTTGCAGGTGAAGTTGCAGTGTTTTGTTTTGACTTTACTCATTTTTTTAAAGGTTAGAATCAAGAGATATAACAGATGAACACAGTATTACCATAATTTGAATTATGTGCTGGAAATATAGCAGATGAACACAGTATTACCATAATCTGAATTAAGTGATGTTTTTCCACTTTTCTCAGTACGCTATGCTCTCACTTTTTACATATTACAGCCACTGTTTTTAGTGGTACATGCCAATATTCAGTTTTTACGTATTGTGGATTCAGTCTTGATCATGAATTCTTACCGCATCTTACCTATGTACCACTTTATCCTCTTAATAAAAAAATTCAATTTTTCCCTTGGAAAAAAGCTTTGGTTGCTTCAAATTCTTGATATAAGAGTACTTTACCTAACCTAGTCATTACAAAGCCCAGAAAATACTAGTTTTTAGCTGTTTCAAAAACTTAGTTATAAACATTACCATCATCAAAGGAGGAATTTCTCACCCAAAAAAACTCTACTCAATCTTGTTGATAATATAACGTGTACTGCATAGACAGCTCGACTAAAATTATCTCTATCCGACTACAAATTAGAAAAAGGAGGGTACACTTGGACTATCAAATTAACACTAAGGAGAGAAAAAAAAATATTGACTCGGTAATATGAGTTACTAATGTAAACACACAACATCAATCAAGAAAAACACATACATTATTTACTATGTTTTTCTCTATTTGGGTATCTACTACCTATTTTATTTTTCCATACATTATTTACTATGTTTTTCTCTCTGTGGGTATCCACTACCTATTTTATTTTTCTAGGGGGTATCTGGTTCATGGTCCAGAGATCATAGATTAGATCTGATAGTCCCCAGAGACCAGATCAGCGACCACTACCTCCACAAGATATTTGTACCAGCCAAATCCACCCAAAGGGACCACTTCCTGCCAAGTCAACAACATAGCCTAACCTCAAGAGTTTCAAAAGAATTGAAAATGTGACCTCTCAATAGTAGAGTTAACAATAATGTCTCAATAGTAGAGTTAACAACAGGGGCTAAACCAACTTAACTAACCCTCTAAACGATCTACTGCCTACTAAACTAGTTGGAACATCAAAAATTATTCTTCATAGTACCTCTTGGAACATAAAAAATTATTCTTCATAGTACCTCTTCAAGACCAGATAAATATCTGCTCATACAACAAAACATGGTAATTGACTTAACATTTATCCAAATTTGGCCAAGGAAGCTTAGGTTCTGAACCAATAAATGCTTAAAATCAAAATCCCACACCATGGCTTCTGTACACAATGTATCGAGCAGTTATACTAACCTAACCAAATATATCGTGTCACAATACGAAAATAGGGATTAAAAAACATAAATGCGACTCACCAAACCACCCAATCTATGATGTCATAATAAGGGTGAAAAATAAGCATGTGTTCATTTCAAGGATCTATGAAGAAAATGAATTAATACTATGGATATATACTACTTTGTTCTTATTTTTATTAGTCAACATCCATTTGTATTTATCATTTTATTTACTAGCATTTGCACCAGATGTTACAAAGGAAACGTCGTAAGGCATAAATTGAAGAACACAAATACAACAAAATAATACTTTGATAAAGAATACCAATATATTGAACGCTCAAATCAATGCCCCATTAACTAGAACCACTTAGTAGACATATCTATCAACATTGGGATTATACACAATGATCAAGAAATTTCCCATATACAAACAACACCTTCCACAACAACCTTTTGTCACATCCACATTTTAAAAAATGCCTTGGAACGTGATTGGAATCTCCCATATTGCCTTTTTCATTATACATATAAATCTTCCATATTGCTTATCAAGGACTTCAAATTGAGAAAATCATTTTTCCCAATTTTGTAATGCTCACTTATTGAACTCGGGCCCAATCTCATTATTATTGGACAGTTTGAAGTCCTTGATAAGCAACTGAGATTTTTTGTTCCATTTTGCTGACTAGGTAGTAAAAGTGGTTACAACAATGCTTTCAAAAGGTTATACCCTAGGAAAAGATACTTTAGGCAAAGCCAAAGAGTTAGACGAGAAGTATCAAGTGATGGACATTGCTGCAGCAAAGGTGGCAGATTTTGGCAAATTCTTCGGAAAGATGTCAAAAATACGTTTGATTACAGTTGGGCGTGCAGCTTGCAATGCAGGAACAACACCTGTCAACAACAATTATTTTGCAGCAGGAGCACTAATGGTTGTTGGGGTTCTTGACAGCGCAACCAAAGCTGCTGCTAATTTTGGTAATAGGAATAATGTAGCAAAGAAGTAGACTTGAAGTATTATGGCACTATCAAGTTAGAACTATAATGTAGTGGTGTTGGCCTTCAGGTTTATCTGTCTTATAATTAAGTATGCATGTAATGTTGCTTCCCCTGCCATAGTCGTTCTTGTATCAAATCAATTTTATGGTCTCTGTATATGTGTTTAAATGTCTGATCTTTCTGCAGCCCTTCACATTGAGATACACTATATATCTGTGGGCTTCAACCCCCAAATGCATGCTAGACAGCTGTTGACACCAACTAACATCAAGAAATTGGAGACGCTTCAGACTAAAGTGGTTGGGCAGCTTTTTGATGTTTGTTTTGGATAAATTTAGGAACTTCAAATGTTTTAAGTTCCCAATAGACGTGGGCAATGACTGGATGGAAGTATGACTTAGATCTAACAAAGTCATCTAAAACAAATAAACAATGTCTTCGTTCTAGATTTTTATTCATTCCTTCAAAATATTTGTTAATTTTGCCCTGAATTCCCTTTACACCCCCTTCTTTTTCCTCAGACACTTTTATCTGTCTGAACGTCAACATTAGCAACACTTCAATGACAAATTTGGGTGATACTGTAAGCCACACAAATTGGTCGAAACTGTCTCGGACATTTTGGTTGTTGAATACCTCTTGCACCAGAAGGGTTTTGCCCTGTCCTCCCATACCCACAATAGCAATCACTCTGAATCCATTTTCCAATATCCACCGACTGACCTTTTTAGTGTCTTCCTTTAATCCCACCGCTTGAAATTGAGATAGAAGAGCACAGGATTTTCTTCTTTTATCTTCTTCTGAAGATTCAATATATGCATTGAGTGCTACCTTACCAATGGAGAAAAGTAAAATTTAGATATTACATCAAAATTTAGAAATTCATACTTCTTAGACTGAAAAATGATTTTCTCAATTAACCTATGATAAATTTGGGTTATACTGTAAGCCACACAAATTGGTCGAAACTATTTCAGACCTTTTGGTTGTTGAATACCTCTTGCACCAAAAGGGTTTTCCCTGTCCTCCCATACCCACAATAGCAATCACTCTGAATCCATTTTCCAATATCCACCGAGTGACCTTTTTAGTATCTTCCTTTAATCCTACCACTTGAAATTGAGATAGAAGAGCACAAGATTTTCTTCTTTTATTTTCTTCTAAAGATTCAATATATGCATTGAGTGCTTGAACACCAACAGTAGCATTGAGGGAGGTAAGATATTTGATCTATTTAGCACTCGTGTGTATCTTTGTGATTCTTTCCTTTATTTTCCTAATGTTCCTGCCCATTCAATCGCAGAAAATTACGTTGATGAAAATAAGCTTGCCCTGCTTGCATTCCTCCACTATGTCAACAACATTAGTGAGAAAATCCTCAAGTCTGTTAAGCCAATTGATCACTGAACTAGAATTGGAAGTTCTGGTGGTTGTCGTATCCGTCAATAGGCATTTAATGGAATTAACCTCATCACAAATGAATTCAAAATCTTCTTCCCTAACCGCCTGACCAGCGCAAATTTGATCCTCCATAATAGTTTTGGCTTTGCTTCTGGTTTCAGCTTCTGGTGTTGGAAATACCGTTTTATCCTTTAACGTTTATTATTTTTGTTTTATTATTATTGCTTGAATTTCTTCTTAATAAGTGGTTGTGTTTCTTTTGGTTTTAGTGAAAATATGGGCTCCAATGTTAGCTCTCTTATTATGGAGTATAATTCATCTTTTAGAAATTTTCAATTATTAAATTAGGTTAGTCAATTGCTAAAAATATTAGATTTATTTCAAAAAGTTTTTGTTACTTTATAGGTTAGACAGTAGCTTGAAATACTAAACTTATTCCATAATGTTTTTGTTACTTTATAGATAAGGCGTAGATTGCTTGGCTCTATGAAAATACATGTTAATCTGTTACTTGTGCTCTTTGACTGAAAAATACATGGTGACATAAAAATGCATATTATGCTAATTGAGGAATGATTTTCACTTGTCGAACTTATAGTACTGAATTTAACACAACAACACTTTACAACAATGAACTGACAATATTCATGATGAAAATAGCAATATGGAAGATTTATCTGCATAATGAAAAAGACAATATGGGAGATTCCAATCATGTTCCAAGGCATTTTTTAAGATGTGGATGTGACAAAAGGTTGTTGTGGAAGGTGTTGTTTGTATATGGGAAATTTCTTGATCATTGTGTATAATCATAATGTTGATAGATATGTCTACTAAGTGGTTCCAGTGAATGGGGCATTGATTTGAGCGTTCAATATATTTGTATTCTTTATGAGAGTATTCTTTTGTTGTATTTGTGTTCTTCAATTTATGCCTTACGGTGTTTCCTTTGCAACATCTGGTGCAAATGCTAGTTATGTTAAAATTGGAATAAGTGCAATGTTTTTTACTTAGTCTCATACAAATGTATGAGAAATAAAAATAAATTTCTTTTCAAGTGTGGTTAAATTTAGTAGAACTTTGGAGATCCCATTTCCATAATTGGACATTGGAAATCAGGCCATTATAGTAGCTTCCCCCTTCTACCTTAGTGTGGACCATGGCTAGTAAGGGGGTATGCTTATAGGTTGTTAGTATTAGTGAAAGCTGATTTCAAATTAATAGACAAGATGTCTTGATTTTTAGAGCATGTGACTGACTATGTATGAATTATATGTCGCTTATGTTGATTTCATGATACCTACTTACATCCTCATATGTTAGGTTGCATTTTTGAATATTTTGACTACATGTATCAGTCTTGTAGGTTGATTACAAGAATTGATCTTTATGATCCTACACGCGTTTATGCGTAGGTGTAGTTGATTTTGCATTGCTTATGCATATTGTTGGTTTCATGTGGCAATGTGTACAATGGAGTAATGTTTGTTGTCATGCATGAGGTCATGGTTTGTGTACTTGATATGGTCATGCATTGATGACTGGACTCTAGCTAGAATGATGTATATATGGATTTTGATGGTTGATATGTTTATTGCATTTATATTCCTATTATGTTTTTTTTTTATTCACATCTACCCTAGAGGTTGTTACAGAGTGGTATCAGAGCATGGTTCAAACACTTGGACGGGATGGGGTCTATCATAGTGAAATGAGAACAAAGGTTAAATTTTAGACCTTTCTGTCATATGTTATAAATTTTCTTTTGTGGCATATTAGAAGTTGAAAATTTGTCCATACTAAAGGTAAATCCCACTAATAATGTTGTAAAAATTTCAGATATTGGTTCAAAATACTTTAGGAATTATGATCTAAAGAATATGACCTTCCTGAATGCACCTTTAAATAGGTCACGTTGGAATTTTTGCAATAAATTTTCTTCTGTAGGCTTTCAGAAGTAGAAAAATAATCCATAGTGAGGGAAAATACCAATTATTATGTGGTAGAAATTTCAGATATTGGGTCCCAATATTTTAGGAGATATGAGTAGAGGGAGTCAAGCCTTCTGAATGATCCTAAAATTAGGCCTCAAACAGGTCATGCTGACATTGTTGTTATAACTCTTATTTTGGGCACTCTCAGGAGATGAAATTCTTTCCACAATGAGAGGAAATCCAACTTATATTATGATAAAAATTTCAGACATTTATTCTCTATATTTTAGGAGATATGACCAGTGTAAATCAAGATTTCTGGATACTCCTAGAATTGTGCACCAAATAGCATTGTGTTGGTATTTTTATTATAAATTTTCATCTATGAAATCTCAGAAGTTGAAACTTGAACCATAGTGAGGGAAAATACCACCAATCATATGGTCCAGTTTCCATAACTTTTACTACTACAGTTTAGGATATATGCATTGAATCATTCACTATATTAGTTTTCATATAAAGTGTTTGATGAAATGCTTGAATGGTTCAATAATTAATTGCATACAAACTGTTTGATAAAAAGCCCCAGTGAATATGTTGTTTGTGGTTGGGGATATTATTGATGTGTAATAGTATTGTTATAGTTGATGTATTCTTACTTGTATGCAAATAGTTTGCTATATTAGTTTGCATGTAAAGTGTATGAATAAATGCTTACATGCAAATGTAATTGTATAGTAGTTGTTTGTGGAAAATGTAAAAGTGTGATAATTGTTTGAAGAAAATGTTGTTTTTTCTTAGATGGAATAGTATTGTACTATGATAATACAGATGTAGCTTATCTATGCCTATTTTCATGCAAATAATTTGAAGATTTGCATGTAGGGAATTTGAAAGGTTGCATGCAAGGAATTTGAAAAGTTGTGTGTAAGGAAATGGAAAAGTGGCATGTTTTTAGTTATCATGTTACAAGTGGAATAAGTGAAATTTTTTTTCTTAGTCTCATACAAATGTATGGGAAATAAAAATAAATTTCTTTTCAAGTGTGCTTAAATTTAGTAGAGCTTTGGAGATCCCATTTCCATAATTGGACATTGGAGATCGGGCCATTATAGTAACTTCCCCCTTCTACCTCAATGTGGACCGTGGATAGTAAGGGGGTATGCTTATAGGTTGTTAGTGTTGGTGAAAGCTGATTTCAAATTAATAGTCAATATGTCTTGATTTTTAGAGCATGTGACTGACTATGTATGAATTATAGGTCGCTTGCATGTTGATTTCATGATACCTACTTACATCCTTGCATGTTAGGTTACATTTTTGAATATTTTGATTACATGTATCAGTCTTGTAGGTTGATTACAAGAATTGATCACTTATGTTCGACTACATGCGTTTATGCGTAGGTGTAGTTGATTTTTCATTGCTTATGCATATTGTTGGTTGCATGTGGCAATGTTTACAATGGAGTAATGTTTGTTGTTATGCATGTATGGTCGTGGCTATGATTATGAATGTATAGTAGGTCAAACATGCCTTGTGAAGTGATTGTATGCAATTTATGTCATCATGACTGTTTCAAGAATAAGTACCCTAGGTTTTTAGGTTAGAACCCCAATAGAGCATAAGCAAACTACAACAACAAAAACTCATACATCTCAGGAAAAATGCTTATATAATCAAACTATATAAGAGTGACCGTACCCAGATTTCCTTCGTTCAAGTAGGTCCCACAGGGTTCAAACCCTCTACAACTCCTGATGTTCTTCAAACCTAAAAATCATTCAATTTGAACATACATAGCAGTATAGAAGTAAAGCATATTCATGAAATTGACTTTATATCATATAAGCAAATGATTGATCATACATCAAAACATCATTCATATATGAATTAAAACATAATTTGATGCATAAACATAGTTGATTTCGCAAAGAAGATAACATTTCTTTTATTGCAGTAAGCAATAAATAACATGGAGAGAATTCCCTTGAGTCTTCTTCTTCCGGCTTCAAGTGGAACTGTCCTCCGGATTCGTCCTATCCCAACTTTCAACAATCTTGTTTCATAACCAACACCTTGATATCTCAAACAAAAGGAAGGATATCTATAATCAAGGAAGCAAGGGTTTCCTAAAGCTTGGGGAAGTGAATGAGGCACAAGGATTCATCAGACTCAGTCAGGGATAATCTCAGTATAATAACTCTATCTCTTCTCCTCAAGGCCTTCCCATAGAAGTATATTTATACTTCTCCCAATTATATTTTAGTTGGGAAATAGTTGGGCCATGGGCAATAGGAGGTAATCAAAAGGTAAAACCCATGAAATCCATCCATAATTAAGGAAATGTAAATTTTTTAAGTGTTTTAATACATATACGTGGGTTGGGTATTGACTGATCCATGTGTACATGCTTTTAGCTCAGGGAAAAGTAGCGTACAGGGAATAAAACACTGTTTTTTATATATTTGGACCAAGTCTGGAAGGAGGGGTTGCGTTAGGCCATAAACAAAACATCACAAATACCAAGAGTGGTAAATGGTGCTATAATAGATGCCCCCTAATATATGAGGTCAGAAGGGGTACATGATGGCTGAAATGTATTAAATGTATGGAAAGAATAATGACGAGACTGAGAAGGACTTCACCAGAATTCAACCTGCCATGCCATCAAAAGAGATCAGAAAGAAATTGTTTTCTGAGGTGGGCATACCCATGCTCAGAGAAATTAAAGCATGTCTACATATTAAGTATAAGAAGATCCAATATGTATACAAGTATAAAGAACTGAAAGTGCATAATGGATCATCTGATCGTGATCGAAAAAAGTACATTTGTGAATACCACAAATAAGAAGACGATCAATGATGCTAAAGGATGAAGCTAATCATTGATGTCAAAAACTGATCCCAATTGTACCAAATGAACATGATAGAATAAAATGATACTACATCGCAACTCAGATGCCAGCATATAAGATGTCGTTGTGAAGAACTATAACATATAAGGTGGATGGTGTCAACTAGCAGCAACAGGAACAACTGAAGAGTGAACCAAAAGATGTTGATGCAACCTGAGGTCTTCACCGACTGCTGCAGTACATTTCTACAAAATGGGAATGAATGATCTGAAGTCGACCACGTGAGAAATCGTTTGATTACCAGTGATTGATTTATAACGTTAACAAACATGAGACTACTCACCAATAATGATAATGAGAATCAAGGTACCCAATACAATCTAGAAAGTGTGAATAAATGAGCTGAAGTCGAACACTTGAAAGAATCTATCAATCAAGAGGCAATGATGGTTTCCAATTGTCGATAGCAAAGGAATCTTCCACTGATGACTGTAAACCCCAAGGTACTGCCAAATGGACTCTAGATCTCTGTCCCAAAGCAAATGAGTTGTTGTCGATAGGAAAAATTTCAGTAGAAGGAAGGAATTAAGGCATCCTTCATCAATCTAGCGCGAGTGTAATCCAGCGGCCAATAATGTGGAAGGAATTGGATGAAAAGGATGTAGTAACCCAACCGAAGCATGTTTCCGGCGTACACAAGATGTAGCTAGCGCATGATAGAAACCCTCTGAACCAACCAGTAATGAAAGCTGACACAGAGGCGAGGAATCCACCAATAGGGTTAAATGGAAAACAAGGCACTGCACGAATCCCAATGTGTGATAATGAAATATGATGTCGAACACAAGGGAAACCACTTAGTCAAAGTCCCATGATACTGATTGATGCTAAGCACAAGTTGAATAATCAATAATAAAAATATGGCCAGGGTGCAGATCTAGGCCTGCCCTCAGAGTAATATGTCGTAGTCGATAAGGACAAGACCCACCAGCAAGAAGTCAATGGAAACCTTCTCAAACCGACATGAGGTATAGACTCAATAGAGGGTCGCTCAATATGAAGTGGCTCTATGGCTTTGGGAATAGATTTAGCCTTAGATGTTTTCGATTCACCATAATCGCATGCTCGTGTAGCAATGTCGATATGAGAGCTCATCATATAAACATTTGAGGAATTTTCCCCTTCTTGGTTTCCCCCTACGGAGGTACCATCATTTGAATTCATGCCAGTAAGGGGGTATGCTTATAGGTTGTTAGTATTGGTGAAAGCTGATTTCAAATTAATAGACAATATGTCTTGATTTTTAGAGCATGTGACTGATTGTGTATGAATTATATGTCGCTTACATGTTGATTTCATGATACCTACTTACATCCTTGCATATTAGGTTACATTTTTGAATATTTTGATTACATGTATCAGTCTTGTAGGTTTATTACAAGAATTGATCACTTATGTTCGACTACATGCGTTTATGCGTAGGTGTAGTTGCTTTTTCATTTCTTATGCATACTCTTGGTTGCATGTGGCAATGTGTACAATGGAGTAAGGTTTGTTGTTATGCATGTATGGTCGTGGCTATGATTATGAATGTATAGTAGGTCAAACATGCCTTGTGAAGTCATTGTATGCAATTTAGGTCATCATGATTGTTTCGGGAATAAGTACCTTAGGGTTTTGGGTTAGAACCCAACAGAGCAGAAGCAAACTACAACAACAAACACTCATAGAGCTCAGGAAAAATGCTTATATAATCAAACTACATAAGAGCGACCGTACCCAGATTTCCTTCGTTCGAGTAGGTCCCATAGGGATCAGACCCTCTACAACTCCCGATGTTCTTCAAACTTGAAAATCATTCAATGCGAACATACACATCAGTATAGAAGTAAAGCATATCCATGAAATTGACTTTATATCATATAAACAAATGATTTATCATACATCAAAATATCATTCATATATGAATTAAAACATAATTTGATGCATAAACATAGTTAATTTTGAAAACAAGACAACATTTATTTTATTGCAGTAAGCTATAAATAACATGGAGAGAATTCACCTGAGTCTTCTTCTTCCGGCTCCAAGCGGAACTGTCCTCTGGATTTGTCCTATTCTAGCCTTCAACAATCTTCTTCCATAACAAACACCATGATATCTCAAGCAAAAGGAAGGATATCTATAATCAAGGAAACAAGGGTTTCCTGAAGCTTAGGGAAGTGCATGAGGCACAGGGATTCATCAGACTCAGTCAGGGATAATCTTAGTATAAATACTCTATCTCTTCTCCTCCTTAAGGCCTTCCCATAGAAGTCTATTTATACTTCTCCCAATTAGCTTTTTAGTTGGGAAACAGTTGGGCCACGGGAAATAGGAGATAATCAACACGTAAAACCTATGAACTCTGCCCATAATTAAGGAAATATAATTTTTTAAGTGTTTTAATACATATACGCAGGTTGGGTATTGACTAACCCGCATGTACACGCTTTTAGCTAAGGGGAAAGTAGTGTACAGGGAATAAAACATTGTTTTTTATATATTTGGACCAAGTTTGGAAGGAGGGGTTGCCCTAGGCCATAGACAAAGCATCACAAATACCAAGAGTGGTAAATGGTGCTATAACAGATGCCCACTAATATATGAGGTCAAAAGTGGTTCATGATGGCTGAAATGTATGGAAAGAATCATGCCGAGACTGAGAAGGGCTTTACCAGAATTCAGCTTTCCAAGTCATCTATTGACACCTAATCATCAGGATTGGGTGAATGTGTAACTGATGTAAATAAACAATGGAAAATATGAAGAGTCATCAGGAGATGAAATGAACAATCTCTCCCTCATGTATATAATAAAGACCAACCTAAATGAATATAATGAATTTATTTTGAGGAGTTACTACCTGGTCTGACATGGTATCAGAGCCGACACCATTTTTGGCTTCCCTCTACTTTGTAACTCCCTATTCTACCTATGTGTTGCCTTTCATAAAAGTGCTACTCCTCCTAGTTCTGACAATCTAATAGTGCTCCTCTCTCATACATGTGATTTAGGGTAACACTCTTCACTGATATGGTTAGTCGGTTGGTATACTATAACGCCATACCACCATATCTCTGTGCGCCATACCACCATATCTCTGCTCAGTCATATCTCTGAGTAGCCATACCACCATATCTCTGCTTGGTTGGTATACTATAACAGCATACCACCATATCTCTGTGCGCCATTAGTGGTGTTGCCCAGGTATGATATTATGCATTCAATGGTCACCGAGTGGTAGTTGCGGAGCTGGTGCTCGCCTTCGAGAATGTGGAAGTTGATGAAGCCTTCTGAAATGTCGACGACACCATCCATTGATAACCAATTGCCAAGAAACCGATGCATTCGGATTATAAGCTCCTCTTCCTCAGACGAAATTTTTCCATGCTTATGCTGTGCGGTATTATTGTGATGGTGCTGCATTGACCATAAAATGACCAACAACCTAGATACCGTCCATGACATAAGTCAGTGGTGTTGAAGCAGTGGTATGTACAACAAAATTCTACTTTCGACAAACACCAATCTCATTCGTTTGAATAAGATAGAAGTTGTTTTTATGGTGTGTAAAATCATTTTTTGATGCCTGCACGTTAACCATTTTTGAAGACCATGTATTATACAAGTCGTGAAGTTGTGTTCCATTGAGTTCTTAAAGGGTGCATATACATAAACATAAAGTTTTTTAAAGATCACTTATGGTCATTATAAGTGGTGGCATATTTAAAGGCTCATAAGTGAAGTTTTATAATATTAAATGTTTTATGTCCAAAAAAAAAGGTTTGCTGCATAACTGAGTTTCTATGTTGAGGTGTTGCTATTGGAATGTGAGCCCAAGTCTGGTATTCTACATCTGCCGGTGCGTATGACCTCTGGTTCATATGCATTGAAGGGAGTAGTGTATGGTGCAATAAGCATGGAAGTCAAGCCAGTGGTATATAATTGCCTCATATGTACTTATTAGACTGCTACTTTGAATATGTATTGATTTGTTATGTGAGTTATGCAACTCTGATTTCTGGTCGCAGTACATTCTAAATGAACCAGCATATTACGTATTTCCTTGGTGATGAAACTTCATATGGTGGATTTAAGGCTGCTGGTTTTAATACACTACTATTTTAATTATCCCTCATTATTTTTTTTCAAAGTTAAATAGAGTTTGCCACCAGAAGTACAATTTTTTACAGTATATTGCCAGAAGTATTTTTTTACAGTACTCAGATTTTACAATGCATTAAATCATATGTTCTTTTGAAGAGTCTGTGTGCCTTACTCATAAAGAAAAGAATCTTGCCCAAGATTCTCCCAGACGAGGAGGAAGATATTTTAGAAGCAGGGGAGGCAAGCACTCCCAAGGAGAAAAGGCAGATTTTCACTACATACATTGCGAAAGAAATGGATCACATGATGCCTCTACATGCAGGTTACCTTGGGACAAAATTTAGCAGAAAAGAAACCAACAGAAAGGTAAAACTAATGACACAGACAAAGGTAAAGAACCTCAATCCACTCATTATGTTGTGGCACAATGTAATATTGGAGTAAATGAAGATTTATTTAATGCTTCACTTGCTTCTTGCAAAAATGATTGGTTGCTTGATTCAGGAGAAAATTTCCACATGAATCATAGAAAATATTTTTTTAAATAATTTACTGACAATGTTGATGAAGCAGTATACTTTACAGACCAATCAAGAATCAAGCCATCGAGGGTTGGCATAATTAGGCTTAAATTGCTTGGTCTTCCAGACTTTCTTCTACATCATGTTCTATATCTCCCACGGTTGAAGAGAAACTTGTTGTCCTTAGTCCACATCCGCCAGCAAGGTCACTCCATTCATATGTTTGATGGCAAGCTTAAGGTGAGAAAAGCATCTGACCACTCACTTGTCATGAGGGGGATAGAAGAAGAAAGGCTTCTGAAGCTGTAGGGTACCTCTGCTCATGTACAACATTTATCATACAACTTTCATTATGAAGAAGGTACACTTCCATCAAGTTTATTACGACATGCTAGATTTGGACATTTGAACTATGATAGCCTTCACTTGTTGAAGAAAAATGGTGTTGCTGGTTTGCCTACAATTTGTAGGAAACTTAAGCAATGTGATGCCTGCATTCCAAGAAAGCATAGCAAACAATCTTTTCAAGATTCACATTCAAGAGCACATAGAAAACTTGAACTCATTCATTCAGATTTATGTGGTCCTATTAGCTTTGCTACATATTTTGATAACTTGAGGATTAAATACAAGCTTGGCCATATAGTTCATGCTCAAAAGCGGCTCATAATTGTCACCTTCTGCTTCCCTCACACCTCCCATTCTCCTTTCATTAGTCCTAAAAGCGATTATTTCCTTTATCGGTCCAGGTTAAATCGCTATCGCAAATCGCATCCATGTGTGTAGAAAGGTTGCGCCCCTCGACTTCTACCGATGTGATCTGATTGCAATCGCACATCGCCCTACGTAAAGGCCCAAAACTACCAAAAGAAAAACCCGATCCGAGGACTCCTGTCGCACCCGATAAATCGACTCATCCGATCAGTCCTCTGTCGTCTGATAAGTTCCGACAAGATCGAACAACCTTCGCTCATTTCGCACCCACAAAGTGATAGCACGTTAGCGCGCAATGGAGAGCGGTTTTCTCTCTCCTCTGTCGCTACGTGTCATGCACTAAAAGGTATCGCGTGCCACACCCTTTTACCACCAAACTCCCCAACACAGTGCGATTAATACTGCTTACCACCCATCCGCGCTTGCCAACCTTCGTACGCTTCCGCCGCCCGATGACCATTGGATCTGTCTGCTCGAGATCCAACGGCCCACGATCATCCCGCTCCCGCCTCCTCGGATATCCCTATTGACTCATCTCCACCATCTATCCACCCAATCTAATGGCCGATATTGCTCCGCCATCCGTTATTCCACCCACTGTGCCATCCATGTACCTTAACTGTTCCATGCTCCCAAAAGGACGAAGGTGACCAGTTTTCAGTACCCAGCGCATTTGTTCCTCAATGACTGCATTCAACAGACAGTATGCCTGAGAAAGAAAAGGACAGATCCTGAGCAAGTGAATGCATTTGACAGTTATGGGACTTCATCCCATACGATACTCCAGCCACTTGAGAGGACAACAGACCACCCGAGGAGATCAAATACATCCACTGAAGCAAGCAATCGCACTCAGACTCTATCAGGCAATTAAAGCGGTTTGCGGCCAATTATGACCCCTCCATAATTAGAATGGCCAAGTGCCTTTGTATTCAAACTCTATATATACCCACAAACAAGTTGTAATCAGGGTTGATGGTTGTTGTTTTGATGTAAGGTTCAACTTCTGGAGACTATAACTGCTTTGATACTTGCAGCGTCGCGTCTTCATTTTCAGCTAATACAAGCTTCTTTTGTTGTTAATTGCTCACTTTCCATTTCTCTTCTGTTCCAGGTTGTGCCTGATATGCTGTATTCTTGAACTCTTGATGTTTGGCATTAGAGGAGCTATCACCCTGCCTCTATGTTAAAGTCTTGTATGTATCAGTGAATGAGTTATTCAGGTTTCTTTTCACCTAGTGACAGAGAGATGTCATGTTGTCTGTACACTAGGGAATTAGATTTTCAGACCTCTTTACTGGTTGTAGCCGATCATCACAGGGTCCTGTGCATCTGATGGTGTGGTCAGTATTCTCCATATTCAGCCAATCCTTAAACCGTGAGTAATTTTTGGTCTAAAGCCTTGTATTTTGGGGGTGTTCACGGATGTCTGGAGTCAAGCAAAGTAGAAGTGGTTATCTGGCTTGAACAAGCATCATTCCTTACATTCATCCATTTCCAACATTAAGTTGAGTTTGTAATGTTCCCAAGCATCTCCAAGCTACAAACTCGGAGAGTTTCTTGGGGTGATAACATTAATTGGCTTCATTTCCAGGGAGAGGATATTGAAGCTCAACTTCCCTGGGAGAACGACACAGCTCCAACTTTGATGATAGACAAAATCTGGACACATTTTTGGTTGTAATCATCTATCTAGTGACTCTACTAGAGGACCAACCTTTGGCAACTCCACATTATAGTTCTGGCTCAGTTTGTGAGGCATACTCGGAGAAATCCCCAGAAATCACAAGCTGACCCAGTGCCTAACCCTGAGAAGATTGTCAAGTAGTGGAAAACATTGCAGAAAGGAGCATCAGGGTCGGGTAAGCCTAAGAAATCTTATGTATCTTTGCAAGAGGGTCCTATAGCTGAGAATATACCATTTGAAGATATAGAGCCTAGCGTTGTTAGTGAAGAAATACCTTAAGAGATTCATAAAGCTCCTTGTCCTTTTAGTCCCCCTTTGGGTCTCAATCCAAAAAAAGTCTCCCATACATTCCATCATTTTCCTTCGTCCTTATCATCTATTTCATTGCTTCCTACCATTCAATCTGTCAGTATCCTTCCACCCATCCCAGTCATGGCAGGCCAACAAGCTCCCACAAATATGGAAATAATTATAGCTACTAGGTATGGACCCCTGGTCTTGCCTGTTCCTTTGAATGCCATGCCTGCAGGAGAATACCAAAAATACATGCCTAAGTTCACTGGTACAGAGGGAGTAACAACTGAAGAACACCTTGAATCTTTTTATAGTTATGTTGATAACCTAGATATTAGTGAAGATGATGTGTGGATGAGAGTATTTGTCCAAAGCCTTGATGGAGAGGCTAGGAAGTGGTCCATAGAATTGACCCCTAGGTCTATAACAGATATTGAAGCATTATATGATGCATTATTGAAAGATTGGGGGGATAAAAAAGACTTTCTATATTATCACACTGAGTTTGGTAACCTAAAGAGGGAAAATGGGGAATCATTGCCTAATTTTAACAAAAGATTCAATCACATGTATAGTAAGATACCAGTTGAAGTAAAGCCTACCCCCACCTTTGCCAAACTCACTTATGCCAACGCTTTTGACTCTAATTTCTGGTTGCTTTTAAGAGAAAGGAGATGTGCCACTCTAGCTGAAATGCAAGATGCAGCCCTAGAGGTGGAATCTAATATTATGGCTGCACAAAAGCTCAAAAGTCATGCTGGTAGAAGGAGGCAGAGAGATGAGGCTTCTTCTTCCTTTGCTTCATCTTCAGAGCCCAAATTAGATAAAATGACTAAGATGATAGAGTCATTGGCTGCCGATATATCTAAGCTAAAGGTTGAGCAGAGCTCAGGAAAGACAAGGCTTCCCAACACATTTGCTCCAAGGAACCCAAATCCTTTCAGAAGAGCAAATGAACAATTGCAAATCATTCAGAGGGGTAAAGAAGCCAATGAAGAGCAAAGAGTCAAGGCTCCTTTCCAAAATGTAGTCATGGAGGAGGAGAGATTTGAAGAAGAGGATGAGATTCATTGTATGGAAGATAAAGGCGGTGATGCCTTTTTGACATTGGTTGCCTATGAAGAGTCATTACTACAGGACCAAACCAGTCAAGAATGGGATAGAGAGGTTGTTCTACAGACCAGTGAACAACAAAGATATAATTTGAGGTCAAAAGCAAGCAATGTCAAGGAGACTCCTGTCCAAAAAGTTGTTGTCCCCACAGAGCAACAGAACATCCGACAGAGAAGACCAGCAGCTGATCCAGTCATCCTCAAAACACCAAATCAAGAGGTAAGAGGTCTTGACAAGCCCCCTTCCCCTTTCAGCTTTGAATCAGAAGTCCAGAAGTTAAAAATCTCTGTGCCTCTGATAGAACTTGCAAAGAGTGAAGTTTTTAGAAAGCCTATCCTTGATGCTCTTGAGCTAAAAGCCACACAAACCTCCACCGACAGTGTCAATTTGAAAGATGATAAAATCGTAGTTGTGCTTAGCCTAATGATTGAGCCTACTGATGATAATTCCCCATAATTTTATGTCTCCTTGACCATTCATGACAAAATCCTCCACAACTTCCTGCTAGATACAGGGGCCAGCCACAATCTGATGCCTAAAGTTGTCATGGAAGAGTTAGGCCTTGATATCGCTAGACCATATCATGATTTATTCTCTTTTGATTCTAGAAAGGTAAAATGCCTAGGATTGATCAAAGATCTAGCCATTACCCTAACTCAGCTACCCATGAAGAGCATGATGATGGATATTGTAGTGGCAGATGTCCCTCCCAAGTTTGGCATGTTGCTGTCCAGAGGGTGGATTAAGAGACTAGGTGGGACACTATAAAATGATTTATCTTATGCCATTGTCCCAGTTTTTGGAGGTGAAAGCTAGAGATTGTACAGAGAAGTACAACTGGCCTACATCATCAGTGATGAGAAGAACCCTTTGAATCATCCCATATATGTTGTGGACACTGATTTTGGAGCTTGTATTCTCCAAATTGAAGAATCCTAGAAGGCCTCAATCCAAATCAAGAAACCTGTAAATCAGGATGACGGAGAGCAAGGAAGTCAGGTTTGGGAGATGTTCTTTGATGGAGCATGTTCCAGGGAGACTGCAGGAGCAGGGGTGGTGCTGATATCTCCAAAACAAGAAAGCACACATCTGTCCTTTAAGATGGCTTTCCAAGTTACCAACAATATAGCAGAATACGAGGCTCTGATATTGGGCCTTAATGTAGCTAAGGGTAGAGGAATAAAAAACATAAAAGTGTTTGGAGATGTTGATCTTGTCATTCAGCAAGTAAACAAAACATTTCAAGCAAAGCACCCAAGGCTGAAAGCATATAGAGATGATGTATGGAGACTCAAAGATTCTTTTGATAATTTTTGTATCTCATATATCCCTAGAGTAAAAAATCAGCTTGTCGATTCCCTTGTTGTGTCTGCTAGCATGTTTATTCCTCCCATGCCTCCCAAATGAGTTTATGAAGTTCAGATGAAATATAGACCATCCTTGCATGATAATGTCCAACATTGGAAAGTTTTTGAGGATGATGACGAAGTAAACAGATTTCTGCAAATCATTGATGAATTCTTTGAAATGCAAATTGACCAAGAGAATGAAGCCTTGGAAGAAAATCCCCAATCCTAGCTTAGAAACATAATCGGTAAAGATAGCATTGTCCAACTGCCCAACAATCATATATCGAAGGGTCTAGTTCCTTTAGAAAAGTTGTTTTACCAAAATGATGTGCCTTAAAAGGCTGCCCAAAGGGAAGACCAATCTGCAGTCTATAAGTATAACATAGGGAGTCCAGATCATCCAAGATACATAAATATGTGCCCCCATCTATTTGCTGCTCAATGTTCTAAATATTGCAATTTAATGAAGCAATTTGCTGATTTCTTTACCTAGGAACATAGTGACCTAAAAACATATGACAAAAAGATCATCCAGCATAAAATCCCTTTAGAGAAAGACACCATCCCTTTCAAGCAGAAGCTGAGACCAATAAACCCCTTGCTCCTTCCTCTAATTGAAAAAGAAATCAAGAAGCTACTGGCTGCCAAAATCATAGTCCCTCTCAGATATTCAAAATGGGTAGCCAATTTGGTTGTGGTGAGGAAGAAAAGTGGAGAAATCAGGCTCTGAGTTGATTTCAGAAACTTAAAAAAATGCTCTAAGAAAGACAATTATCCTCTACCCAAGATGGAGCATTTGCTGCAGAAAGTCTCAGGAGCCAAAGTGATGTCTTTCTTGGATGGATTTTCAGGGTATAATTAGGTTCTTTTGCATCGAGATGACCAAGAGAAGACTGCATTCACCACTCCTTGGGGCACTTTTATGTATTCCAAGATGCCTTTTGGGTTGATGAATGTTGGAGCCACCTTTCAGAGAGTTATGGATATAGCGTTTGTGGGAGAGAAGGATAAGTTTTTACTTATCTACCTAGATGATATGACACTATACTCCAGCAGCCATCGTGATAATTTGAAACATTTGAAGAAAGTGTTCCTGAAGTGCAGGAGGTTTGGGATTTCAATCAATCCAAAAAATTCACAATTTGCTTTAGAAGAAGGCAAGCTGTTAGGATAGGTTTTTTCTACTGCAGGTGTCCGAATTGACCCAGAAAGAGTAAAAGCAATACAGACCTTGTCCATCCCAAGGTCAAAGAAAGATATCCAGTCCTTTCTGGGAAAAATAAATTTTGTGAGGAGGTTTATCCCAAATTTTGCAGAACTTGTAAAGCATATTACCTCCATGTTGAGAAAGGGGTTAGAGATCAAATGGACTGATTCAGCAAGAAGATCCTTTGAGTCTATTAAGAAAGCTATTATGGAAGCTCCTACTTTAAGCATTCTAGATTACAACAAGGAGTTCCATATATTTTCATTTGCCTCAGAAGACACCCTTGCAACAGTTTTATTGCAGGCAAATGAGGAAGGTTTAGAGCATCCAGTGGCATTTTTCAGCAAAACACTAAGGTATGTTGAACTGAAGTATGATATCATTGAAAAATAAGCATATGCTCTTATCAAGTCCTTGAAAACTTTCAGAATTTACATTCTGTATTCCAAGGTAATTGCGTATGCACCCTCTGCTTCAATAGAAGATGTCCTAATGCATCCTGATGCCGATGGAAGAAGGTCTAAATGGATTGCAAATCTTATTGAATTTAACATAGAACTAAAGCCCACCAAGGTGGTCAGGGGTCAGGGCCTTGCCAAATTGATGGCTGAAGAAAATTGCAAAGAGCTGGACATAAATATCATGGGCTCAATTTCAGAGAATGATCAGACAGAAGAAGAAACAGTTGAACCAGTGAAAAATTAGTCATTGGCAAAAAACATAGCTTCTTGTGATTGGTATGCTGCAATAGCTCAATTCTTGCTGAAGCTAGAAATTCCTCCAGAACTTAGCTCAAGCCAAGCCAGAACTATTAAGCTTAGGGCAGCTAAATATTGCATTCATGAAAACTTGCTATACTGGAGGGACCCCTCTGGGGTTCTTTTGAGGTGTATAGATAAAGAACAATCCATTGAAGTCATGCAGCAGTTTCATTCTAGCATATGTGGAGGACATCACTATTGGAAGACTATAGCCCACAATATCCTTAGAGTTGGGTACTATTGGCCCACCTTATTTTGTGATGTCTTTATATTTGTTAAATCATGTGACAGGTGCCAAATATTTGAAGGGAAGAAATAGTTGAGGTCCATGCCCTTAAAGCCCATATCGCTAATGGCCCTTTTCAGCAATGGGGCTTAGATTTCATCAGAGAAACCAATCCACATTCCAGTGGCCAACATAGGTGGATCTTAGTTGCCACAGATTACTTCACCAAATGGATTGAAGTAGTCCCTACCAGAAAGGTTGATCATCATGTGGTCATAAGGTTTTAAACAGAGAATATCTTCACCAGAATTGGTTGTCCACATAAATTAGTCACAGAAAATGTAGCAGGCTTGAGGGAAAAATAATTGGTGGACATGTGTGACTCAATGGGCATTAAGCTGGTTCATTCCACCTCATATTACCCTCAAGGCAATGGTCTAGCAGAATCTTCCAACAAAACCCTGATAAGGATAATCAAAAATATGTTGGAAGACAACAATAAGAATTGGGATTCTAAGCTCAAATATGCATTATGGGCTGACAGAGTGACCACCAAGAAATCCACAGGGAATTCTCCATTCGAGCTGGTATATGGCACTGAGGTTGTATTCCTGATTCAGTTAAGCCTCCCCATGGAGAAGTTCTTGCAAGAAGAGCAGAATGAGGAAGAGGACATGGCAAAAAGGATCACTGATTTAGCAGAGGTACATCAAATCAGAGAACAGCTAGTTGAAAGTTCTGCAACAAATTAGAAGAGAATCAAGGAAGTTTTCGACAGGAAGGCAAAAACAGATAAATTTTAGGTTGGAAACTTGGTTCTTAAGTGGGATGCACTGAAGGAGAAGAAAGGGAATCATGGGAAATTTGATGCATTACGGACAGGGCCTTTTATTATTTCTCATATCCAAGGGAACAATACTTACATATTGCAAAGTATAGAAGGCGAGACAGTTTTTGATGGCCCAGTTAATGGCCAATTTTTGAAGATTTATGTTTCTTAAGGTCATTAGGTCTTGAAGTTGTAAATATGATTGCTTTATCAGTTTTAGTGTAGGCACAATTAGACTCCATGCCCAATGGAACACTAGGAATTTTTGCTAATCTGGCTTTCACAGGAAAGGCAACGGTCTGCAGTTCTTTAGACCTCACAGGGAGGATCTCATCCCCAGAAGGAGCCAGTGTTAGCTCTGCTACATATTTTGATAGCTTTAGGATCAAATACAAGCTTGGTCGTATAGTTCATGCTCAAAAGAACCTCATAATTGTCACCTTCTCCTCCCCTCACACCACTCATTCTCCCTTCATTAGTTCTAAAAGCGATTATTTCCTTTATCGGGTTCGATTTTAATCACTATCGCAAATCGTACTGCGCCACTCAACTTCTGCTGACGCGATATTGCGATGTGATCTGATCGCAATCGCACATCGCCCTACATAAAGGCCCAAAATTACCAAAATAAAAACCCAATCTAATGACTCCCATCGCACTCGATAAAGTGACTTGTCCAATCACTCCTCTGCCATCCGATTAGTTCCAACAAGATCGAACAGCCTTCACTCATTTCGCGCCCACAAATCGATAGCACGTTAGCGCACGATGGAGAGTGGTTTTCTCTCTCCTCTGTCGCTACATCTCGCGCACTGAATGGTATCGCGCGTCGCACCCTTTTACCACCAAACTCCCTAATGTGGTGCGATCAATACAGCTTACCACCCGCCCGCGCCTGCCAACCTTCGTATGCTTCCGTCACCCAATGACCGCTGAATCTATCCGCTCGAGATCCAACGGCCCACGATCATTCTACTCCTACCTCCTCAGATATCCCTGTTGACTCATCTCCGCCATCTATCCACCCGATCCAACGTTTGATATTGCTCCGCCATCTGCTATTCCACCCACTGTTCCATCCACGTACCTTAACCGTTCCATGCTCCCAAAAGGACGAAGGTGACCAAGTTTCAGTACCCAGCGCATTTGTTCCTCAACGACCGCATTCAGCAGACAGTATGGCTGAGAATGAAAAGGACAGAGCCCAAGCAAGTGAATGCATTTTATAGTTATGGGACTTCATCCCATACGATACTCCAGCCACCAAAAATGACAACATACCACCCGAGGAGATCAAATCCATCCATTGAAGCAAGTAATCACACTCAGACTCTATCAAGCAGTTAAAATGGTTGGTGGCCAATTATGACCCCTCCATACTTAGAATGGCCGAGTGCCTTTGTGTTCAAACTCTATATATACCCACAAACAAGATGTAATCAGGGTCGATGGTTGTTGTTTTGATGTAAGGTTCAACTTTTGGGGAATGTAACTGCTTTGATACTTGCAGTAATTGGTGGTCTAAAGCCTTATAGTCTGGGGGTGTTCACGCATGTTTGGATTCAAGCAAAGTAGAAGTGGTTATTTGGATTGAACAAGCATCATTCCTTCCATTCATCCATTTCCAACATTAAGTTGAGTTTGTAATGTTCTTGAGCATCTCCGAGCTACAACCTAGGAGAGTTTCTTGGGGTGATAACAGGTCCAATGCATGTTCCTTCTGTAAATGGAAACAAGTATGTGATGACATTTATTGATGACTACACCAAAATGTGTTGGGTTTATTTATTGAAGAACAAATCTAATGCTTTTCAAACATTTAAGAACTTTCATAAATGGATTGAAAATGATGCACAATCTCATATTGGCTCTATTCGCATTGATAATGGAAATGAATACACTTCAAATGAATTTGAAAACTATATTCGCCAACATGGGATCAAACATCAAACAACCGTGTCCTATAATCCCCAACAGAACGGTGTAGCTGAAAGAATGAATAGGACAATCTTAAATATGGTGCGCTCCATGATGTTTTTCAAAAATGCAAAATTGATGTTTTGTCTGATGCGATTCTATGTGATGTATATATAAAGAATAGATGTCCATCTAATGCTATAAAAAACAAGACTCCCTATGAAATGTGGTATGGGAATGTTCCTTTGGTAAAGCATCTCAGGGTCTTTGGTTCCACCTGTTATGCCTTGATACTAAAGGTAATTAGAAAAAAACTTGCTGCAAGAAGTCGTAAGTGTATCTTCCTTAGGTTTTCAAACACCTCCAAAGCATACTATTTCTATGATGAAGTCAATAAAAAGTTTGTTGTATCTAGAGATGTAATCTTTCTTGAATCATCCAAAATTGACAATGTTGTTGAGCGGCAACTTGATCACTTGGATAGATTCGCAAGTGAAAAATCATTTCAAGAATTTGATAATCAGATTCCACATCTTGAAGGGGGGATTCCTATACTAGATCAACCTGTGGAATCTTCTTCTGAGGAACTCTCTCTCCCACATGAAACTCCAATAACAGATGATACTTTATGTGATGTGATTGATAGAATTGGGAGACTCAATCTTGATTCAGTCCAAACTCAATTAACGGAGCAGCCTGGACCATCTGAGAAAGGTCCCCTAGAGTGACTGATAAAGACACTTGAAAGTGTTCATCCCGATGAGGTTGGAAAGACAGGAAATAGAAATTCAAACTAGCAAAATGGAGGCGATGTAGATGACTCTGATTCACCTGTTGATATGGATGTTTCTTATGATTGTTAATTGAATTTGTCTGCAGATTTCGAACCAACTTCCTTCAAAGAAGCTGCTTCTCATGATGAATGGAAAGAAGAAATGCAAAAGGAGTATGATGCCCTAATAAAGAATGGCACTTGGAAGCTGGTTGATCCTTCATTAGGAACCAAACCAATTGGGTACAAGTGGGTCTACAAGAACACGTATAAAGTAGATGGCTCACTTGACAAGCATAAAGCCAGGCTTGTGGCAAAAGGTTTTGCACAGAAGGAAGGGGTCGATTATTAGGAGACTTTTTCCCCCATAGCAAAATGGGCTACCATTCGCACACTCTTTGCCCTAGAAGCTCAGAACGGTTGGAAATTCCATCAAATGTATGTAAAAACTACTTTCTTGAATGGAGATCTAAAAGAGAATGTTTTCAAGTCCCAACCTGAAGGATTTTTTGTGAAAGGACATGAACATAAAGTATGCAGACTTTTGAAATCCTTGTATGGCCTCAAACAATCACCATGAGCCTGGGATGAAAAACTAACTAAGCATCTTATGAAACTCAATTTCAAACATTATGATCTTAATGATGCAACTTTATTTGTCAAGAAAGTTGGAAAAATAGTTGTATGTATTGTGGTATATGTAGATGATCTTTGATGACAGGGAAAAATGAAAGCTACATTGCATCCATAAAGAAGGAATTGAGGAAAGGTTTTGAAATGACTAATTTGGGCTATGTTCATTACTATCTTGGTGTTGAAGTAACTTAACATCCGAAGTCCATATCTCTTTCTCAAAAGAAGTACATTGGAGATCTATTGAACAGGTTTGGCATGACGGAATGCAATCCTCTTACTACTCCAATGGAAAAAAACTTAAAGCTCACATCCATTG
Source organism: Pinus taeda (assembly GCA_000404065.3). Lineage (NCBI taxonomy): Eukaryota > Viridiplantae > Streptophyta > Pinopsida > Pinales > Pinaceae > Pinus > Pinus taeda. The sequence continues at coordinate 42,687 of APFE030287022.1, read as the reverse complement.
AAGGAAAAGAATTTGAGGATGCAACAAAGTATAGACAACTTGTCAGAACTCTCAACTACCTAACTACTACTAGACTAGACATTTCGTTTGTTGTTGGAATCCTCTCCAGGTTTATGCAAAATCCTTGTGAGGGACATTGGTCTGCTGCAAAAAGAGTTCTAAGGTACTTGAAGGTAACTCAAGACTTTGGAATCAAGTATACACAGGTGGACAACTTCAGCTTGATTGGATACTCTGATTCAGACTTCGATGGAGACAAAGAAACTGGGGTATCTACTCCAGGTTATGCTATGAGTCTTGGATCAGAAGTTGTCTCCTGGAGATCACGCAAAAAATCAATTCCAGTGGATTCCACAACAGAAGTAGAATATGTGGCAATAGCTGAGGCAACAAAAGAAATTGTGTGGCTCAGGAAAATTCTTGAAGATTTCCAGGTAAAACAAGTACAATCGAGTCCACTCATGATTAACAATACCTCAACAGTAAAGTTGGCCAAGAACCCGAAGTTCCATGATCAAATGAAGCACATCAATACTAAATATCATCTGATTTGACATCATGTTGAGGCCAAAACAATCCATCTCGGCCATTGTTCCACTAATGAGAAAATTGCAGACATCTTCACCAAAGCACTCGGAAGAGAAAAGCTTGAAAGATTCAGAATGATGCTTGGACTCACCAACATCCCTTCAGATTAGGGGGGGGGGGATACTGACACCTAATCATTAGGATTGGGTGAATAAGTGTAACTAGTGTAAATAAATAATGGAAAATATAAAGAGTCACCGGGAGATGAAATGAACAGTCTCTCCCTCATGTATATAATAAAGACCAACCTGAATGAATATAACTAATTGATTTTGAGGAGTTACTACCTAGTCTGACACCATCAAAAGAGATTAGAAAGAAACTGTTGTCTGAGGTAGGCATACCCATGCTCAGATAAAGTAAAGCATGTCTGCATATCAATTACAAGCAGATCCAATATGTATACTAGTATAAAGAACTGAAAGTACATAATGGATCCTTTGATCGTGATAAAAAAAAGTACTTGTCTGAGCATCACATATAAGAAGACAATCAATGATGCTGAAGGATGAAGCTGATCACTAATGCCAAAAAAGAATCCTAATAGTACTAAATGAAAATGATGGAATAAAATGATACTACATTGCAACTTGGATGCTAGCATATAAGATGTCGCTGTGAAGAACTGCAACATATAAGGTGGATGGTTTCAACTAACAGCAGCAGGGGCAACTGACGAGTGAACAAAAAGATGCGGATGCAACTCGAGGTCGTTCCTGACCTCCGCGGTACATTTCTACACAATGGGAATGAATGATCTGAAGTCGACCACATGATAAACCATTTGATTGCCGGTCATTGATGTAAACCATTAACAAACACGAGACTACTCACCGATAATGATAATGATAGTCAAGGTACTCAATACAATCTAACAAGTGCGAATAAATGAGCTAAAGTTGAACACTTGAAAGAATCTATCAATCGGGAAACAATGATGGTTTCCCATTGTCGATAGTGAAGGAATCTGCCACTGATGACTGCAAACCCCAAGGTACTACCAAATGGACTCTCGATCTTTGTCCCAGAGAAAATTAGTTGTAGTCGATAGGAAAAGATATGCTAGAAGGAAGGCATTACGACATCCTTCATCAATCTAGCGTGAGTGTAACCCGTAGGCCAATAATGTGAAAGGAATCAAATGAAAAAGATGTAGTAACCCAACCGAAGCACATTTCCAGTGTACACAAGATGTAGCTAGGGCACGATGGAAACCCTCTGAACCAACCAATAATGAAAGCTGACATAGAAGCGAGGAATCCACCAATAGGGTCAAATGGAAGCCAAGGCACTACAGGGATCCCAATGTGTGATAATGAAAGCTGATGTCAAACACAAGGGAAACCACTTAGTTAAAGACCCATGATATCGATCGATGCTGAGCACAAGGTGACCTATCAATAATGAAAATAGGGCCAAGGTGCGGCTCTAGGCCTACCCTCAGAGCAATATGTTGTAGTCGATAAGGACAAGACCCGCTAGTAAGAAGTCAATGGAGACCTTCTCAAACTTACACGAGGTATAGACTCAATACAGGGTCGTTCAATATGAAGTGGCTCTGTGGCTTTGGGAACAGATTTAGCCTTAGATGTCTCTGATTCACCATAATCGCATGCACGCATCGTGATAACGATATGAGAGCTCATCATATAAACATTTGAGGAATTTTCCCCTTCTTGGTTGCCCCCTGCAAAGGTACCGGCGTTTGAATTCACACCAGTAAGGGGGTATGCTTATAGGTTGTTAGTATTGGTGAAAGTTGATTTCAAATTAATAGACAATATGTCTTTATTTTTAGAGCATGTGACAGACTATGTATGAATTATATGTCACTTACATGTTGATTTCATGGTACCTACTTACATCCTTATATGTTAGGTTACATTCTTGAATATTTTGATTACATGTATCAGTCTTGTAGGTCGATTACAAGAATTGATCACTTATGTTCGACTACATGCGTTTATGTATAGGTGTAGTTGATTTTTCATTGCTTATGCATACTGTTGGTTGCATGTGGCAATGTGTACAATAGAGTAATGGCTTTTGTTATGCATGTATGGTCGTGGCTATGATTATGAAAGTATAGTAGGTCAAACATGCCTTGTGAAGTCATTGTATGCAATTTAGGTCATCATGATTGTTCCGAGAATAAGTACCCTAAGGTTTTGGGTTAGAACCCCAATAGAGCAGAAGCAAACTACAACAAAAAAAACTCATACAGCTAAGGCAAAATGCTTATATAATCAAACTACGTAAGAGCGATCGTACCCAGATTTCCTTCGTTCGAGCAGGTCCCACACTATTTAGAGCCTTTGCAACTTCTAATGTTCTTCAAACCTTAAAATCATTCAATTTGAACATACATAGCAGTATAGAAGTAAATAATATTCACAAAATTGACTTTATATCATATCAACAAATGATTGATCATACATCAAAAGATCATTCATATATGAATTAAAACATAATTTGATGCATAAACATAGTTAACTTCGGAAACAAGACATCATTAACTTTATTGCACTAAGCTATAAATAACATGGAGAGAATTCACCTAAGTCTTCTTCTTCCAGCTCCAAGTGGAATCGTCCTCCGGATTCATCCTATCCCAGCCTTCAACAATCTTCTTCCATAACCAACACCATGATATCTCAAGAAAAAGGAAGGATATCTATAATCAAGGAAACAAGGGTTTCTTGAAGCTTGGGGAAGTGCATGAGGCACAGGGATTCATCATACTCAGTCAGGGATAATCTCAGTATAATAACTCTATCTCTTCTCCTCCTTAAGGCCTTCCCATATAAGTCTATTTATACTTCTCCCAATTGGTTTTTTAGTTGGGATACAGTTGGGAAATAATTGGGCCATAGGCAATAGGAGGTAATCAACAGGTAAAAGCCGTGAACTCCACCCAAAATTAAGGAAATATAATTTCTTTAAGTGTTTTAATACATATATGTGGGTTGGGTATTGACTGACTCGCATGTACACACTTTTAGCTCAGGGAAAAGTAGCATACAAGAAATAAAACATTGTTTTTTATATATTTGGACCAAGTCTGGAAGGAGGGGTTGCCCTAGGCCATAAACAAAGCATCACAAATACCAATAGTGGTAAATGGTGCTATAAGAGATGCCCCCTAATATATGAGGTAAGAAGGGGTACATGATGGCCGAAATGTATTAAATGTATGGAAAGAATCATGTCGAGACTGAGAAGGACTTCACCAGAATTCAGCCTGCTAAAAGAGATCAGAAATAAACTATTGTCTAAGGTTGGCGTACCCATGCTAAGAGAAAGTAAAGCATGTTTGCATATCAAGTACAAGAAGATCCAATATGTATACAAGTATAAATAACTAAAAGTACATAATGGATCATCTGATCGTGATCGAAAAAACTACATGTCTGAAAATCACATATAAGAAGACTATCAATGACGTTGAAGGATGAAGCTAATCACTGATGTCAAAAACTGATCCCAATAGTACCAAATGAACATGATGGAATAAAATGATACTACATTGCAACTCGGATGCCAGCATATAAGATGTCGTTTTGAAGAACTACAACATATAAGGTGGATGGTGTCAACTAGTAGTAATAGGAGCAACTGACGAGTGAACCAAAAGATGTTGATGCAACCTGAGGCCTTCACCGACCACCGTGGTACATTTCTACACAATGGGAATGAATTATCTAAATTCGATCATGTGAGAAATCGTTTGATTACCAGTCATTGATGTATACCATTAACAAACACGAGACTACTCACCAATAATGATAATGAGAGTTAAGGTACCTAGTACAATCTAACAAGTGCGAATAAATGAGCTGAAGTCAAACACTTGAAAGAATCTATCAATTAGGAGAAAATGATGGTTTCCCATTGTCGATGGGGAAGGAATCTACCACTGATTATTGTAAAACCCAAGGTACTGCCAAATGGACTCTAGATCTTTGTCCCAGAGAAGATGAGTTGTAGTTGATAGGAAAAGATCTGCTAGAAGGAAGGCATTAAGGCATCCTTCATCAATCTAGCGCAAGTGTAACCTGTAGACCAATAATGTGGAAGGAATTGGATGAACAAGATGTAGTAACCCAACCGAAGCATGTTTCCGGCGTACACAAGATGTAGCTAGCTCACGACAGAAACCTTCTAAATCAACCAATAATGAAAGCTGACATAAAGGTGAGGAGTCCAACAATAGGGTCAAATGGAAACCAAGGCACTACACGAATCCCAATATGTGATAATGAAAGTTGATGTCAAACACAAGGGAAACCACTTATTTAAAGACCCATGATACTGATCGATGTTGAGCACAAGGTGACCTATCAATAATGAAAATAGGGCTAGGGTGCAGCTCTAGGCCTGCCATAAGAGAAATATGTCGTAGTCGATCAGGACAACACCCTCCAGCAAGAAGTCAATGGAGACCTTCTCAAACCGACATGAGCTATAGACTCAATAGAGGGTCGCTCAATATGAAGTGGCTCTGTGGCTTCAGGAATAGATTTAGCCTTAGATGTTTCTGATTCACCATAATTGTGTGCTCGCATAGTGACGTCGATGTGAGAGCTCATCATATAAACATTTGAGGACTTTTCCCCTTCCTAGTTTCCCCCTGCGGAGGTACCAACGTTTGAATTCGCGCCAATACGGAGGTATGCTTATAGGTTGTTAGTATTGGTGAAAGCTGATTTCAAATTAATAGACAATACGTCTTGATTTTTAGAGCATGTGATTGACTATGTATGAATTATATGTCACTTAGATGTTGATGTACCTACTTACATCCTTGTATGTTAGGTTACATTTTTGAATATTTTGATTACATGTATCAGTCTTGTAGGTTGATTACAAGAATTCATCACTTACATTCAACTACGTGGGTTTATATGTAGGTGTAGTTGATTTTTCATTTCTTATGAATATTTTTGGTTGCATGTGGCAATGTGTACAATTTAGTAATGTTTTTTGTTATGCATGTATGGTAATGGCTATGATTATGAATGTATAGTAGGTCAAACATGCCTTGTGAAGTCATTGTATGCAATTTAGGTCATCATGATTGTTTTGGGAATAAGTACCCTAGGGTTTTGGGTTAGAACCCCAATGGAGCAATAGCAAACTACAACAAGAAACACTCATACATCTGAGGCAAATGCGTAGATAGTCAAACTACATAAGAGCGACCGTACCTAGATTTCCTTTTTTCGAGTAGGTCCCGCAGGGTTCAAACCCTCTGCAACTCCCGATGTTCTTCACTCCTAAAAATCATTCATTTCGAACATACATAGTAGTATAGAAGTAAAGCATATTCATGAAATTGACTTTATATCATATAAACAAATGATTGATCATACATCAACACATCATTCATATAGGAATTAAAACATAATTTGATGCATAAACATAGTTAATTTCGGAAACAAGACAACATTTCTTTTATTGCAGTAAGCTATAAATAACATGGAGAGAATTCACCCAAGTCTTCTTCTTCTGGCTCCAAGTGGAACCGTCCTCCGGATTCGTCCTATCCCAAGCTTCAAGAATCTTCTTCCATAACCAACACCATGATATCTCAAGCAAAAGGAAGGATATATATAATCAAGGAAACAAGGGTTTCCTGAAGCGTGGGGAAGTGCATGAGTCACTGGGATTCATCAGACTCAGTCAGGGATAATCTTAGTATAATAACTCTATCTCTTCTCCTCCTTAATGCCTTCCCATGTAAGTCTATTTATACTTCTCCCAATTAGTTTTTTAGTTGGGAAACAGTTGGGCCACGTGCAATAGGAGGTAACCAACAGATAAAACCCATGAAATCCACCCATAATTAAGGAAATATAATTTTTTTAAGTGTTTTAATACATATATGTGTTGGCATTATGTTTCAAGTGTTGTCCTTGATGGCAACTCACTCAGAGGTTGGTACAGGTGCTCAGAGGATGGTACAGGTGATGGCAACTTAATCAGAGGACAGATCTTAGTACAGCTGGACAAGAAAGAGATATACGCAGGTTTATCAAAGAGAACCCACGTATACACGTAGGTTTGCTTCAGTAAAAGCGCGTATATGTGGCTTTGGTCCGTGGTAGTTAGTCCTTGGAAGTTGTGCCTATGGTTTTTGGACCATGGTGTCTCGACGGACGTGCTGATCCCTAGTTTCGAAGTTGATGGTATTGGTTTGTTATGGTTTTGGACCATGGTATTGAGCAAGGCCTAAGGCTATATAAGGAGAAGATCATTAGGCCAAGAGGGTGTGCAAGAGTGAGCAAGTGATGAAGATCTGATAAAGTGTGAGATCCAGATGCTGGTTATGGGTTGGTGATGTCTTGCTTGATCTGAACCAAGGAGGCACTCATGTGAAGGATGATGAATGATGGATTGGGATCTCAAGGCTTGGAATGATTATCTTTATATGGGTTGAGTATGGATAGACCAGATCTACTGATGCATGTTTATGAATGTTATGATTTGGGTATATTCTGATGTCTGAAGTAGCTGCAAAGTCATAAGGATGAATTTGCAGATCTGTACGCAGGTTGTCCTTGGTAAAAGAGCGTATACACGCAGTTTGGGTTCGTCAAAGTAGCATATACATCATGAGATTTGGGTTTCAGGTTGCTGTTGATTCCTGTGGTTGTTGCAGAATTGTGGGCTCTGGTTGTGATCCGTGATAGGGTTTCAGTATTGGGTGGTTCAGAGATTGACTGTATTGCAATGGTGATTGTTTTATGGATCCAGTCTGAAAATTAATGAAACGTGGTCCCTGGATGATTGTAGGCCAGCACCTACGTACTGGTAAACATATTGACCAGTACAAGAGCCAAGGGGGTTGTAGCTCCCTTCCAGGAGCAGCTGGAAAATGAGTGAAGGTTGGAGCCTTCAGTAGGTCAGCACCTACGTACTAGTAAATGGAATGACTAGTACAAGAGCTAAGAAGGTTGTAGCCTTCTGCAGGTAGAAGCCTGCGTACTGGTAAAGGACTGCACCAGTACATTGTAAAAGAAATTTCTTATTAATGGAAGATAG
>APFE030287022.1:1481-33750 GCA_000404065.3 Pinus taeda | reverse complement strand
GGATATTGCTTTGCCTGCAATGCATATGGACACAAAGCAATTGATTGTGATAGAAGGAACATGAAAAATGTAAGGTGTTATACATGCAACAACTATGGGCATAAAGCAAGGGAGTGCAAGAGCAGATTTCAAAATTCAAAACAAGAGGACCATACATCATCACAGTTCCAGGAATTGAAGAAGACAGAGACAGAAAAGTATGGCATAACTCAGTCAGCTGACATAACAGACACAGGGGAATCTGAAAGTGATGAATTTTAGTATTCCTTGCATACGCTGATATAATGAAGACAAGTAGCGTATATACGCGAGTTAGATGCTGCAGAATCGCGTACATGATGTTATGAAAGAAAGCAGCTGTACAGAAGTCTGATATGGTTCGGTCACTGTTTTAATGATGACATGGCACAGGTTCAGGGGGAGCATATACTTCAAATAATGCATTGTTGGCATTATGGTTAGAATTTCTTGGTGATGATGCTTATGATACATCCTGTTGGTTGATCAAAGGAATGGTATTGCAGGTTTAGATGCTAATGCTTATGATGCAGATCATATATGATGAATGATTTTGGATGAAGTGCTTTTGCTCAGGGGGAGCATGGATGGATTGATACATCTTGGAATATACAAAGGGGGAGCTCATTCAGAGTCTTCAGCAGATACTCAGGGGGAGTATGGACAGCAGTATGGACAGTATTATCTTGGTACGCCCTTTGCCCTTGATTGTCAAAGGGGGAGAGTGACTGGGTGTGGTGGTTGCCATCAAGTCCAAAGGGATAAATTGTTGGCATTATGTTTCAAGTGTTGTCCTTGATGGCAACTCACTCAGAGGTTGGTACAGGTGCTCAGAGGTTGGTACAGGTGATGGCAACTTAATCAGAGGACAGATCTCAGTACAGCAGGACAAGAAAGAGATATACGCAGGTTTATCAAAGAGAATCCGCGTATACACGCAGGTTTGCTTCAGTAAAAGCGCGTATATGTGGAAAACTTATCTTTGGTCCGTGGCGGTTATTCCTTGGAAGTTGTGCCTATGGTTTTGGACCATGGCGTCTCGACGAACGTGTTGATCCCTAGTTTCGAAGTTGATGGTATTGGTTTGTTATGGTTTTGGACCATGGTATTGAGCAAGGCCTAAGGCTATATAAGGAGAAGATCATTAGGCCAAGAGGATGTGCAAGAGTGAGCAAGTGATGAAGATCTGATAAAGTGTGAGATCCAGATGCTGGTTATGGGTTGGTGATGTCTTGCTTGATCTGAACCAAGGAGGCACTCATGTGAAGGATGATGAATGATGGATTGGGATCTCAAGGCTTGGAATGATTATCTTTATATGGGTTGAGTATGGATAGACCAGATCTACTGATGCATGTTTATGAATGTTATGATTTGGGTATGTTCTGATGTCTGAAGTAGCTGCAAAGTCATAAGGATGAATTTGCAGATCTGTACGCAGGTTGTCCTTGGTAAAAGAGCGTATACACGCAGTTTGGGTTCGTCAAAGTAGCGTATACATCATGAGATTTGGGTTTCAGGTTGCTGTTGATTCCTGTGGTTGTTGCAGAGTTGTGGGCTTTGGTTGTGATCCGTGATAGGGTTTCAGTATTGGCTGGTTCAGAGATTGACTGTATTGCAATGGTGATTGTTCTATGGATCCAGTATGAAAATTGATGAAACGTGGTCCCTGAAGATTGTAGGGTCAGCGCCTACGTACTAGTAAATGGAACGGCTAGTACAAGAGCTAAGGGGGTTGTAGCTCCCTTCCAGGAGCAGCTGGAAAATGAGTGAAGGTTGGAGCCTTCAGTAGGTCAGCACCTACGTACTAGTAAATGGAATGACTAGTACAAGAGCTAAGAAGGTTGTAGCCTTCTGCAGGTAGAAGCCTGCGTACTGGTAAAGGACTGCACCAGTACATTGTAAAAGAAGTTTCTTATTAATGGAAGATAGAAACAAATTGCAGCAGGTGGTTTTCACCCACATTGGGTTTCCACCTTATATCATGGTGTTCATGTGTGCTCTTTATGTGTGATGATCTGTTCTGTTTACTGCACCGGATTACTGTTAATATGGTTAATAATGTTCTGATGCATTTACTGAAGATAAGTTAACTGAATTATAAGATCTCTGGGTATACGCTAGTTGCTTTAGACACAGTCGCGTGTATACGCTGGTTCACTTAATTAAAGTAGCGTATATGAATCTGAGTATGAAATGAAAAAGTTTTATCTGATCTGATAATACTGATTCACCCCCCCTCTCAGTATTATTTCCAACAATATGTGGGTTGGGTATTGACTGACCCGTGTGTACATGCTTTTAGCATAGGAAAAGTAGCGTACAAGGAATAAAACACAGTTTTTTATATATTTGGACCAAGTTTGGAAGGAGGGGTTTCCCTAGGCCATAAACAAAGCATCACAAATAACAAGAGTGGTAAATGGTACTATAACAGATGCCCCCTAATATATAAGGTGGGAAGGGTACATGATGGCCGAAATGTATTAAATGTATGGAAAGAATCATGCCGAGACTGAGCAGGACTTCACCAAAATTCAGCCTGCCAAGCCATCAAAAAAGATCAGAAAGAAACTGTTGTCTAAGGCTGGCATACCCATGTTCAGAGAAAGTAAAGCATGTTTGCATATCAAGTACAAGCAGATCCAATATGTATACAATTATAAAGAACAGAAAGTACATAATGGATCATCTGTTCGTGATCGAAAAAAGTACATGTCTGAATATCACATATAAGAAGATGATCAATGATGCTGAAGGATGAAGCTAATCACTGATGTCAAAAACTGATCCCAATAGTACCAAATGAACATGATGGAATAAAATGATACTACATCGCAACTCGGATGCCAACATATAAAATGTCACTATGAAGAACTATAACACATAAGGTGGATGATGTCAACTAGCAGCAACAGGAGCAACTAAAAAGTGAACCAAAAGTTGTTGATGCAACCCGAGGTCTTCACCGGTTGTCGCAGTACATTTCTACACAATGGGAATGAATGATATGAAGTTGACCACATGAAAAATTGTTTGATTACCGTTCATTGATGTATACCGTTAACAAATGTGAGACTACTCACCAATAATGATAATGACAGTCAAGGTACCCAGTACAATCTAACAAGTGAGAATAAATGAGCTGAAGTCGAACACTTGAAAGAATCTATCAATCAGGAGACAATGATGGTTTCCCATTGTCGATAGTGAAGGAATCTGCCAGTAATGACTTTAAACCCCAAGGTACTTCCAAATCGACTCTAGATATTTGTCCCAGAGCAAATGAGTTGTAGTCTATAGGAAAAGATCCACTAGAAGGAAGGCATTAAGGAATCCTTCATCAATCTAGCATGAGTGTAACCCATAGGCCAATAATTTTGAAGTATTCAGACGAAAAAGGTGTAGTAACCCAACCAAAGCACGTTTTTGGCATACACAAGATGTAGCTAGCACACGATAGGAACCCTTTGAACCAACCAATAATGAAAGCTGACATAGAGGCGAGGAATCCACCAATAGGGTCAAATGGAAACCAAGGCATTTCATGAATCCCAATGTCTGATAATGAAAGCTGATGTTGAACACAAGGGAAACCACTTAGTCAAAGACCCATGATACTGATCGATGCTGAGCACAAGGTGATCTATCAAAAATGAAAATAGGGCCAGGGTGCGGCTCTAGGCCCACCCTTAGAGCAATATGTCGTAGTCAATAAATACAAGACCCGCCAGCAAGAAGTCAATGGAGACCTTCTCAAACCGACACAAGGTATAGACTCAATAGAGGGTCGCTCAATATGAAGTGGCTTTATGGCTTTGGGCGCAGATTTAGCCTTAGATGTTTTTGATTCACCATAATCGCGTGCTCATGTAGCAACGTAGATATGAGAGCTCATCATATAAACATTTGAGGAATTTTCCCCTTCCTCGTTGCCCCCTGTGGAGGTATCAGTGCTTGAATTCTCGCCAGCAAGTAATTGTTGCCCTTGGGAAAAAGGGTTAGTCTAAATGGCTAGGGAGCTAGAGGACCCTTGTTGCACTAATAAGTGCTGAGCATCTTGCATCTTAGGGCAGAGGTGAGTCAGATCATCTCCATTGCATAACTTGCATGGAAACTTTACCTTTTTCTTGGGCTCTTTTCTACCCTCACCGACACCATTGTCGGGTTTTTTTTCATTGCCTTTCCCTTCCTGGTTCTTCTTCTTACCTCATCCCTTCATCTTCCCATCGGATTGTTGATTTCCTTTCAAGCTAGAGGTCTAGACGGCATTTATAGAGGTAGGTTGGGAAGGTGTAGGTGTAGATGATGTTGCCTATTTAGAAGAAGCAGTTTGTAGAGACAACCACTGTAATTGATTCAAAAAGTTCACCGTGTTAACATCAATCGATCAGACTATACCATTGGTGTGGGGGCTTGGCTTTGGTTTGGATAAATCAACCTTAGATCTAGGAGCATCATGTAGAATTTTTTGAAGAGTCCCAGACGAAGAATAAATTAGTTCTAATTGCTGGCCTCGGAAAATGGCCTGCTCTTTCGAATAAACACTGGAAAGAGATACATCCTTTGAGATCTCAAATTGTAATGATTTGAGAAACCATTCGAGAAGGAACTTTGGTGGGATTTCATCTTTGATAAGCCTTTTCCTCCTCCTCCATTCCTAGATGTGATTCGAAATGTGAGTTGCGGTGTCTTGCTGAAAGTTAGCTAGAAGTTCAATTCCGGCTTCATATCGAACAAACAACTGAAAATGGTCTAAAAACATATTAGCCAAATCATAGAAAGAAGTATAGGTGCCCCCTAGCAACTATATATACCATTTGGCTGCATTTCCAGTTAGGGTGCACTAAAATAACCTCAACCTGATCAAATCATCTATCAGGTAGTTGGATGAGCACCATAAGTGAAATGTGGTTACGTGGTCTCCTGGATATTCACCACTCTTCACTTCAAATTTTTGGATATCTGAGGGAAGTTTAGTTGGGACCGAAGGCCAAGCTAGATTGTATCGAATCATATCATTCATCAATTTAGTTAATTCTGGCAAGTTAAGCGTGGCCAGAAAAGGAAGTCATGTGGGACCTTGGGAATTCCATCCAGAGTGGGCAGGGTTCCCAAAGGTCTAAAAAGAATGACTTGGATTTTGAAAAACACTAGGTTTGCTGAAGTAAATCATAGAGCCTACTAAACTAAAAGGTGCTCCTTATGGTCCAGAAAAATTCAAAGTTTGACCAACCCCTACCAAAAATCCTTCGTAACCAATAAAGTTACCCCCTAATGAAGTATTGAAAGGAGCTGATAGCCCCTGATAAGGATTCCATGTGTTATCAAAGGGTGTAAAATTCTGAAATGAATTAACTGAAGAATACAACACATTCCCTTGTTGGTTGAAAAATTGATTCCCAGCTCCTGTCCCACTAACCATAGGGTTTGTCCAACTCTAGAAGGGGTTGCTACCTTGACTTGTAAAAGAAAAAGTCATTGACCCTACTATCATATTGGAATGTGGTATATGACCACTTCCAAATGGGAAACCCTAAAAAGAAGTCGATCCACTCATCATGGATGTAGAGGTGGTCGATGGTATGTTCAAGGGAACTGAAGGAATCCCGTGAGATGGCATTCCATAAGGGAAAAATCCAAAACTAGATGCAGTAACCTAAGAACTTCCACTCGTTAACAAAATGGAAGTAGACCCAAATATAACTGTGCTGGGAGTAATAGAATGGATGGAAATAGTTCCTCCTCCTTGTACAGATATGGGAGTTACCATGCTCACAACACTCATTGTAGATCCCATGCTTCTAGTAGTGGTCATCGAAAGAATAGATGTATGTAACCCTGGGCTCGAAGACATATGAGTCGGAGTTCCAACATACAATAGAACGTCTGGATGATCAAGAGGAAGAGGAGAATTTAGAACCGCAACCAACTTTGAAAGCTCTTCAAATTCGATATTGTCTTACAACTGAAAAAGTACTCACGAAATAACTGGTGTGTTCCTCTCTAACTCTCTACTAGTGCTAGGTCTATCTTGTGAATCAATGACTCCAAGTGGAGGATCAATCTCCGATGTGCCTATTGCCACTGGTTGAAAACCACTCATAGAATCGCTCCTACGCCTTCTAGGAAAAAGGCTTAGGACTCATAGGTGATAGCCCACGAAGTCTCCTAGACCATCGAGATGGTCGATCAGCCACTTTGAATTATTAAAATATCTACTTAAAGATTCAAAATATTATAGAGCTAGGCTGACTAGGAGCAAAGAACACTCACTAAAAAGTCCCTAAATATATCAACAATCAAACAACTCTCGAGTATTTCTGCTCCAGATGATTAGGACTGAACACCAAAATACAAGAAAGTTAATAAAAAAGGCCTTCCGAAAATAGATTGGGGTAATTATGCCCCGGCTACTAGAGAAGGTATCAGAGGTAGTTACGCTAACCTCCAGATAATAACCTTTGTCGGTGCAAGCCCCCAAGCTTCGCAAGGGTGCCCTTCAAAAGTACTGCTGAGCGTGATACAACATCAAACTCAGGCACCATAGGTTTCTTCTCCACAAACACCTGTGTGGTCCCTAGGATAGGCAACTATGGTCACCAAATCATATCAGAAGTTGGACGGAACAGTCATGAGGCGGGATCCAGCAAGTAAGAGAGGGGGTATCTCTCATCCTTATCTTCACTCTCCCTCATGCTTTACTCCCAGTTATGGAGCTTTCCTGGTCTTCCTAACGCTATTGGATTTCTCTCATTAATCAAACTTCTATGTTTTGTAATTTTGAGTGGCTTTGGAGAGTTAACTCTCCTCTTGCCTAATCCAAGGCCGTAATAAACCTAAAATTGTTAGTGTATTTTGATGACAATACAAAAGTTCTAGTTTATTTTAATTAATCGCTTGATTTCAATGGTTGTTCTTTAAGTCAAGGGTATAGATGGGAGTGAAACCAATGATGTGTGTATGACGCAATAGAAATTAATGAAAAACTGACTACATGAATGCAATCATTTTTTCTTCAATGAAAAGAGATCTCGATATGGGTTCTATGAAACTTCTAAAAAGTAAAGTAATTTTTCTCTTCTTTTCTTGAAACACACTTCACACACTCAAAAAACTAAAAGACTATGAATGCTTTAACAATGCAAACTACCCTAATGCAAGATCCTAAATCATTCAAAAATAAAAAGTAATTGTTTATAACTAACAATGAATCAACTCAAGTACTGAAGAGGATACAAAATTTGAACACAAAATTCTCTCCAAACAAGAAGGACAAATTGTAAAAGATTGCAATTCGTTTTCAACAAAAAAAAGAAACCAAAAACCAAACTTGGCAGAAGAAAAACAAAAACAAAGGTTTTTGAGATCTTTTTTCTTTTTAAAGAAACAACCAAAACAACTTTTTGAAATCACCCAAAATGCTACTAAACTTCAAAGATCAAAAAGAGAGCACAAGGAGTCTTTGCAAGTTACAAACTCGAAAATGAATGAAAACTTGAGCAAAAGGGCTTCAACTTGTACTAAACGACCCAAACAGCAGCAAAGAGCTTGACAAACTAACTAAGAAGCCAGGAAAGAAATACTTTCAAATTCTTCAAAAATACTTACAAAAAGCAAGAAAAGCTATGAGGCCACAAAACAAAGGAAAGCAAAGCAAGTAGATTCAAAATCTGAGCTTGACACTGAAACTGAAAACAATATCATGTCCTGGAGAACTAGAACAATCAAGAACTTCTGAACAAATTCTTGTGTGCCAAAACACCAATTACAAACTCACTAAAAAGAAAACCTAGGCCAAATCTTTTCAATGACAAAGAGACTTCGAAATAGTAAGGTTGCAGAATAATTAAATTCTTCAGAGAGAAACTGACCACACATAGACTAAAAAGACCAGGCAACAAATCTATCTAAGCAGAGAGATTTGAAAAAACAATGCAAAAATTTGCATACGCGACTTTGTTCAAACACAAAAGTGTGCACATGTGCTTCTAACAAAGGAAACTCGCGTATATGCGGGTTCACTTTACTGAAACAAGCGTGTATACACTACTGTAAACAAAGTAAAAAACATATATAAAGCTTTGCAAGAAAAAATAAAAAACAAAGTTTGATCCAAAAGATTAGACTTAAAGCTTGAGACTCTAGTGGACCAAATAAGACTGTAAAAGTAAGCAAAGCAAAGACTGAGCCCTGATTGGTAATGAACAACCCACAGTAGGAATAACAAGATTGTTATCCCCAGCGGAGTCATCAGTTCTATTTCGGGAATAAGTACACTAGGGTTTTGGGTTAGAACCCCAATAGAGCAGAAGCAAACTACAACAAGAAACACTCATCCAACTCAAGCAAAATGATTATATAATCAAACTACGTAAGAGTGACCATACCTAGATTTCCTTTGTTCGAGTAGGTCCCACAGGGTTCAGACCCTCTGCAACTCCCGATGTTCTTCAAACCTGAAAATCATTCAATTCGAACATATATAGCAGTATAGAAGTCAAGCATATTCACGAAATTGACTTTATATCATATAAACAAATGATTGATCATACATCAAAACATCATTCATATATGAATTAAAACATAATTTGATGCATAAACATAGTTAATTTCGGAAACAAGACAACATTTTTTTAATTGCGGTAAGCTATAAATAACATGGAGAGAATTCACCTAAGTCTTCTTCTTCCAACTCCAAGCAGAACCATCCTCCGGATTCGTCCTATCCCAAATTTCAACAATCTTCTTCCATAACCAACACCATGATATCTCAAGCAAAAGGAAGGATATCTATAATCAAGGAAACAAGGGTTTCTTGAAGCTTGGGGAAGTGCATGAGGCACAGGGATTTATCATACTTAGTCAGGGATAATCTCAATATAATAACTCTATCTCTTCTCCTCCTCAAGGCCTTCCCATAGAAGTCTATTTATACTTCTCCCAATTAGTTTTTTAGTTGGGAAACAATTGGGAAAAAGTTGGGCCACGGGCAATAGGAGGTAATCAACAGGTAAAACCCATGAACTTCACCCATAAATAAGGAAATATAAATTTTTTAAGTGTTTTAATACATATACATGGGTTGGGTATTGACTGACTCTCGTGTACACGCTTTTAGCTTAGGGCAAAGTAGTGTACAGGGAATAAAACACTGTTTTTTATATATTTGGACCAAGCCTGGAAGGAGGGGTTGTCCTAGACCATAAAAAAAGCATCACAAATACCAAGAGTGGTAAATGGTGCTATAAAAATGATTATATTGGTTGTTATGATGCTAATGAGCTAGTTGAGATAGAGAAAGGGATGCAAATCACCATAATGAGGTTGCAATATTGGACTTTGGGGTAAGAGCAAATCATCATACATGTATTATATGTTCGGCATGAAAGTATGTAAATTAAGGATTATTATATGCATTAGGGTTATATACATTAGGTTTATGAACATGTATTTGATGTTATGGTTACATTCATGATAGATGTTAGATTATTAGTGTGGTCATATGCACACGTGTCAGATAGTTAAGAATGATAGTAACCTATAGTTGTATGCATTGCTATTGTTTTTTTTATATTAGATAACCTGATGATTATGTTGTATGTTGTTGATGAGTATGATATATAGCTTATTGTTGTTATATGTTATTAACTTGATGATTAGGGTTATTTCATTGAGATATTGATGTTATAATTTGGATTGGTCATATGCGTGATGGTTATGTTCATTGCATTGAAGATCTTGATATTGTGCTAACTTGGTTTGGCCTATGCAGATGGTTATGGTTGCAATATTCAGGTATGAGACGACATATTTGTGATATGGTGTCGTACTAATCTAGTTTGACTTTGCATATGTGTATGAGTTTACAATGTAAGCATGTTAGTTAGATATTGCTATGGATATCATGACCTTATGAGTTCTTGAGTTGACATGTTGTAAAATTATATCCCGCTAATTATATTGATAACGCAGACAAGATAGCCTCCCCTAAGGTACACTAAGGTATGAGTTTGCTTATGTACTATACTTGGTGTTTCATAGTTTATGACGTCGTCTATTTGGTATTTGAGTGTTTGGTGTCTATTATGTTGTCTAATTGATTTATTTAACTTGGTATGTTTGCGAGTTGGTTGAATGTTTAATGAATTGCATAATATGAGTATGTTCTCCAAGATGATGGTACTAAGATGTTGTTTTAAGATGATGGTACTAATACATATGTGTTAAGACAGTTGATAGGCACTTGAGTGTCGTAGGTGATAGTTTTAGTATTATGCCTAGTGACTGTGAGTTGACTATGGATTATGACATGATGGTTAGTCTTGGTAAAGGTTGATTTCAAATTGATAGATATGATTTTCTTGATATTTATAACATGTGGTTTACATGTGTGAGCATGATGCAAGGAGTTGAATGGCAAGAGATTTTGTCATGAAATCTTGAAGAAGACTCGGGTTGAGTTTTCCCTGGGAACCATGGGGATTGAGTCATGGTGTTTGTTTTTAGTCTTGTGCTTTTGGTCTTTTATGAATTGTTGAGCTTGATTTGTGGCTTTGTTTATGTCTAGTGTATGGCCATACCACTTTGTTTGCGGAATCATGTTGTTGTTGTTTTTTATGGTCTTCTTCTTGTTTGTTTCTTGTCTTGCATTTTTTATGTTTTGAGTCTTGGCAACTGGTTGGGAAAGAGGAAATTTGATGGAAATCAAGATAGAATTGTGGTACCGAACTGATGATATAACACCCAGATGAAGCTTTGTGCATGAGTAAGCACAACAGAAGGTAAGAGTATGAAAATTGGTTGGATTGGTTGGGTCCATTGTGCTAAATGGACACTGGCGGTACAGACATGAGAAAGGTAACAGGAAAAGGTAAAGTAAATGGATTTGAGGCATCATATGCCTTCGATATGTTGGGAACTATTGTTCTCAATGTCGTGCATGTGTTGCATGAATAAAGGAATTTATCTTATCCTAGACCCTATGTTATCTGGTAATTATGTTATGATCATGATTTTGTTATGTTTATATAAGTATACATAATATATATGTATGAATGTCATTGTATGACATGACCATGGTTGTTTTATGCTAATGATTATATATGCATGCATGTATGTTGTTGTCTGACATGATCATGATTGTTTTATGCTAACGTTTTTACATGTATGTATGTATCCATGTACCGATGTTACTATCTAACAGCGTTGTCATGGATCATTCTTGTGAAGGAATAATTTCTTATGCAACCGAATGGCATGAAGAGGTTCCTAGTATTCCGAGGAATCAATTGGGAAGAGTAGTCATGAAAAATATACGAGGTCAGTATCATGTGGATATGATTTGATATTCTATACTTGTATTATGCCTATGTTTATGCTATGACAGGTAATGTTGAAGAATACATCAGCAAAGTGAAAGCAATGTGGTCTGCGTCATGCTAGGATAAGCATGGATGAGATACCGGAAGCAAGGTTTCTTGGTAAGGACAGTGTGGTTTTGGATGTGTGGTACTATTGTTGAGCATATGTTGTACATGTTGCACTTATGGTTTGTGCATTTGTGGCGTTGTGTATACATAGCATGTGTACACGTTATCTATGCAATGTAATGTATATGATGGTACAAATAGGGTTGTGTGAATATTTCATATGGGGTGTTGTATACATATTATATTGTCTTCATGATGTATATGTGGTGTGTGTGCATATGGTGCTCTGTGCATGTCAGTGTTGTGTATGGATGATGCTATGTACATGTTGGATATGCAGTGTTATGTACATGTGGTGTTGTGTGCATATTGTACATATGGTGCTACGTACATATGGTGTTCTGTGCATGATTGTACAATGGGTGCTGTGAGCATGTGGTGTCATGTACATGTTGTACATAGGGTGATATGAGCATGTGGTGTTGTGTACATGTCGTGCATGTGATGCTATGTACATATGGTGTCATGTACACATCGTGCGAGTGGTACTGTGTACATGTGGTAATGTATATACATTTTATAGTGGTGTAGTGTACATGTGGTGTTGTGTACACGTTGTGCAGGTGGTGCCATGTACATGTGAGGTTGTGAACATGTTGTGCAGGTGGTGCAGTGTATAGGTGGCACTGTGTACATGTTGTACATGTGGTATTGGTGTACATGTGGTATTGTGTGCATGTCCTCAATGTTGTGTTATGGGCATGTCGTATTATGTATATGCATCATGTAGTCATGGTATTGCAGTGTGTGTACTCGGTGTGTAGTACTCTGTGTAGGTACATGCATTGGTTGGTATTTCACATCGGGTATAGATGGATGCATTATATTGTATAAACTGGGTGTAGGTATATGTGTTGTATGTCAAGTGTATATTCCTGTATTGCATGGTCTGGTATGTCGCGTGCTTGTATATGTGTGATGCATGTTAGTTCCAATTTTCGCAGCCTATCACCAGGGATCAAAATGGGCTCTTACTATGTCTGGTTTTCAGAGATGTTTTGCACATGAGTTTCAGTGCAAATCAAATCCTAAGTATGTTCATCAGAAGACGCTCGGAAATATATTTCCAACGGTATATTGCACGCCTGAAACCAATTCCTAGATCAGAATATATGATCAAAATGAATGATTAATTCTTGGTTATGCATGTTTTGAGGTCATTTTCTACACACAGGGACAAGTTTACTACAAAATTAGTTTTTGAAGTAATGGACTTGAATTTTACAAAAGTGAAAGAGGTATTTGTCAATCACATACCCAT
Organism: Pinus taeda; assembly: GCA_000404065.3. Taxonomy (NCBI): domain Eukaryota; kingdom Viridiplantae; phylum Streptophyta; class Pinopsida; order Pinales; family Pinaceae; genus Pinus; species Pinus taeda. Next base: position 20,979 of record APFE030287022.1, on the reverse strand, counting down.
AACAAAAACCTCCTTCGTTTTATGCACAGGTGTCACTATGTGGGAGATATGTAGTGATATTTGAAGCCTACATTAAAACAAAACAAATTTTGCATTTGTTTTACTGTATTAGTCATTGTAGTGCAGTGCCATTTTACAACAGATGGAAAGTAAGTTTGAGAAACCCAAGGAGGTTTTTGTCAACCACAAGCCATATAACCAAAACCTCTTTCAGTTTATTCACAGGTGTCATTAATTGAAATATTTGACTAGATATTTATAGCCTATGTTTATAGATTTAAATATTTAATGATTTCCTATTTTAGAGATTATTTTGTGGCATGTATTCCGAGCAACGGGAAATGAATTTCCAAAAATTGATAGATGTTTTTCTCAAATATGACCTTATATACAAAAACCTCTTTTAGTGTTGTAACATGTGTTATGGTTCAAGAGATACGAGTTCATATTTGACCCTTATTTTCAGAAATTCGTTCCAAATTTAATGTAACTGTTTCATCTCTAGGGAGATGGTTGAGCTCAACTCCCTTAGTACAGGGATGAGCTAATTGTATATATTTTATGAATTTCAAAGTGTAAAGGGTTCGAATTTTTCATCAGAGGAAATCTGCTATCGGACTGTGTAAAGCTTAAAGTTTTATGAATATTATTCTATTGGAGCAGTCTCTGCCTTTTAAACTTAGGATCCATCACAGTGTTTAATGTGCAGCATGTTTTTCTTGTAAATTCATTTCCATGCTTTTTTTTCCGCTAATTTCATTACAACATTCTCTAAGGGAAGTGTTATGAATCCATCGATGCATGATGCTCCTTTCACAATGTTTATGTTGTTTAATGTAGTGGTTATCTTTTCAGAATCCATCCTCTGTTAGATGCTCTATTGAGTAACCATGTGCTTCTCTTTCTTCTAAATTTGCAACTGTAGATCCATCCCCTAATTGATGCCTATAGGGAAGCAGCCTTTTTCCTCTTTTCTTCCCTAAGTATATCCTTAATCTGGCTGAACATTGCTCTTACTTTGCCCCAAGTTTGTCGACAGAAACTGGCCTCAATTCCATAGCCCAATGGTCCCTTCTCTTGTTGTTTTCGGCCCACAATTTTCACCCAAATCCTTGTTCTTCGTAGCTAGCCTAGGACTCATTTATTTCAGCCACCCTCAGTTGGAAAAGAGAGATCCCTCTCTGATCTGGTAGGGCTAAATGCCAGATCAAAAGCTTGGTGTGTGGTTACCTCGAAATTGCCTCTTCTCAACCTTGAGGTTCATTCTGAGTGCTAACAATGCACACTATTTGTCTATGCACATGGTTGAGGATAAGGCACTGGATTTTTGTTGAGTGTAGCAATCGATCCGAAGTGTGTATGGAATAAAGACAAAGGTAGAAGCTAAGGATTGAGGAAAGGATAAGTATCATCATTCTATTTCAATTTTATTATGCATGTGATTTATGACTATGGTATATGATGATTATGTGTGATCTATGATTCTGGTTTATGATGGTTACATGTGATTTATGGTTTTGATCTATGATGGTTGTGTTTTGAGCTAACTTGATGTGATATTTTTATACATGTTGATTTGGTCAAAGATGATAGTATGACTTCTTATTATAGGAAGCAAACAGGATTCCAAATGTACCTTATTGATGAGCTACCAATGAGGTATGATGTGGATTTATTTTAATTTATTTTAAAAATGATGGAAGATATGCGCATAGTACAAGAATCATGAGCATGTCTGTTTGGGTAGTTGAAATCAACTACAAGAATTAGCACCTTGATATGGTGGTTTGGTGGTTTGGTAGTTGCTTTATGATGGTTTAGTATTTGATTTATGTTGGTTTAGTATATGCTTTATGGTGACTGATATATGATTTATGATGGTTGATATATGCTTTATGATGATTTGATATATGCTTTATGTTGGTTGATACATGCTATATGATGTTTTGATATATGCCTTATGATGTTTTTATATATGCTATATGATGTTAGTATATGTTTGATATATGTTTGATATATGTTTGGTATATGATTTGGCATATGTTTTGGTATATATATTTTGATGATTTTGTTATATGTACACCCATGTATGGATGTAAATATTGTAACAAGCTATGTTATAAAGCTCCACTATGCGGCATGGGTGTAATGTTATTATGCTATCATGTGGTTATGTTATCATGATGCTATGATGTCATATGAGTTTTCTTAAGCAGAATGATAATTGTAAACACAGTAATGAGTTGTGCTATAAAGCTCCACCATGTGGTATGTTGTCAAGTCATTATGATGTTATGTCTTGAGCAGATCTTTCATTGTAAATATTGCATCAAGATGGGATATAAAGCTCCATGAGTAGTATGTCTTCTTTCAACAGGCTGTTGAGGTATATGTGTGATTGAACACCGAGGACGATGTTCCCCCTAGGGGGAGGGTTCTGAAACAGCCCTGGTGAAAATTCCATGTAATAAATGTTAAAAACAATAACCAAGGATGATTGGGACATGTATTCCAAGTTGAATGTTGGGAAAGACATCCTAGGGGGTGTCCATTTGGTTGTTTATGGCTAAGGAAATTGGCAAAGGAAATGGCTAAGGCATTAAAGAGGGAAAAATCTATTTTGGCACATTTATTTATGAAAGTAATGGAAAATATGAGAAAAGGAAGGTGAAAGGTCACATGTTGCATGTGAGGAGGAAATTGAAGGAAAATAATGGAAATTGAAGAAAATAGAGGCCTCATTAATAAAAAATCTTATGAGGATTAATGGGCAAGCTTTTGTCAGTTCAGTTTTGGAGCTCTCCCATTATTCTCTCTCTCTCAAACTTTTGGAGACTTAGAGTTTTCTTGGAACACTCTTAGAGGGTGTGGCATACTTGGATTATTAGAGAAAGAAGGCAAAGGAAGAACATGAAAGAGCAAGAAGGCATCGACATCAATAGCTACATCAGATTTTCTTGTAGGTATCGAGTTGCATCTATGATTTATTTGCTAGTTTTGGCATGCATGGAACATGCATATGGTTTCTTTATTGTGATATATCATTGGCATGGAGGATTTCTTGGATTGACAATGGATTTCCTAGCCTTGCTATTTCCTAGATAGCCATGGTGATTGTGGGTTTACATTCATTGATTTGTTTTGGTTGGTTCTCATTTTTCCATAGCTGGGTTGAGTTACTAGTCCTAGAAGCCCTAGTTGAACAAACGCTCTGGAAGCCCTGTAATAGCTTGGGTTGAGTTACTAGTCCTGGAAGCCCTGGTTAGACAAATGCTCTGGAAGCCCTCGGTGGGTTGAGTTACTAGTCTTGGAAGCCTTGGTTGGAAAAATTCTCTGGAAGCCATGTATAAGCTGTGGGTTGAGTTACAAGTTCTGGAAGCCTTAGTTGGACAAATGCTTGAGAAGCCCTGGAAGGCTTGGATGGAGACCAATCTGATGATGGTTTTTGGTGATGTCTGATCGCAATGTGGAATCATTGTTTGATGGGTTGAGGTGGGTGGCCTCTGGAAGCCCTGGATGAGTTTTGATTGATGTGTTCTATGAGATCCCACATTCATGCTTGGAATATGGCATGGGGGTGTTTGGCTAAAGAGAAACTTGGTTCAGCGAATCTATGGTCGGGTGGAACGTGGTAGTCCCATCTCCGGTTGGTTCATTGCATTTATTAATGAAAACAATTCATTCCCTTGATTTTCATGTGCAAATGTACTGCTGTATATATGGATTTTGATGGCTGATATGTTTATTGTATTTCTGTTCCTATTATGTTTTTTTTATGCACATTTACCCGTGAGTTTGTTACATATCGAAAGTTGAATTTGACCCTAGTTTCCAATTTTAACAAGCTGAACAGAATCTCTCTTTCATCTAATCACCCTCATGCCATATTCCAAGCATGAATGTGGATCATATGGGTTAAACCAAAATAGAACTAACCACGACTTCTATAGGCCAAAACACCTCAACCCACAACCACAGTGATTTCACCTAAATTGGTCCAGAAATCACTAATACCAAATCAAGCTTGGGTTCCTCTGACTTCCTTCACCAGATCCAGAGGAATTTTCCTATCTTTACCCATCCATCAATAGTTATAGGAGAAATCCCATCTCCACCCTTGACCCTTAGAAAATTTCCCAAGACTACCTCAACCAAGATCTAAGTCTATTAACCATCCAAAGATTAATCAAAACAAAGAACCCACTACATCATGTCTATCTAGGAAATGGCAAGGCAAGGATGAAACCACTTTCAATAAAGGAAAATCCCATGGAAATGATAACAAAGTGACTAAAAATCCACATGTATGTGCCATGCATTCAAGCATTAACAAGGAGATCACACATGCAACCTGTTACCTTCAATGTACTCTTGTTGCAGTTGTTGATCCAACATTGTTTTCCACTACCCACAAATTCCTTTGCTTGCTTGCTTCTCTCCAAGCCCAAGTGAATGACAGGATGTTCCAAGAATGATCTAAATGTGTAAGAGTGTGGAAGAGAGCTATAATAATCAAGAGCTAAGCCAAAACTGTCAAAAGTTGAACTAACCAAAGCTATGAACTATTGCTCTAATTCCTTTTCATCATTAATGTTTCATGTATATTCCTTTATTTTTCCCTTTTTCTTTCATATTCCTTCATTTTATCTCTAATTTCCCTTGCATGCATATTTGTGTCTCTTCACCTTCCGTTTCTCCTATTTTTCTTTATTTCCTCAATTAAATGTAATTCATTGCCTCTTTTCATTTTCCAATGCCTTTTCCAATTTCCATAGCCATTAATAAACCACAAGTGATGCCAATTATAATGTTTTTCCACCATTCAAATTGGAATATGAGTCCCATGACCTTGGTCTTATTTTATTGGCATGGAAAAACAACTAGGGGTTGATGCACAAATTAAAATCACTTGGTGGGGGTATTAAAGAAGATTTCCCATATATGTGTCCCAGATCCCATTTTGGTGTTGCGTGTTATAGATTGGGTTGTAGATCCACTCGCATAATTCGTTGCACAATTTGCAACCCAAAAACTAGTGTTCCTCTTGAAGTTGTAGGTTGGCCAGGCCCATAGCCTCCCTCAGACCACAATTTCTTCCACCTAGGCTTCTCTTTATCGCTACTACCAGTAGACTAAAGATGGATACTAGGCTTCTCCCAACTTGTTGATCTAAACTGGGGCACTAAAGGCTTCTTGTCAAGCTTACAAGAACCTCTCCCACTCCAAAGCTTATATATTCCCAAGGTCTATGCTTATGCTTGATAAATGTGGAACTAAAAGTGCTTGAAAGAGGTGTATGTTCGTGTTTGTTTTTAGAATGTGCAAGTGCTTATGTACATTTTCTTATGCTGATATAAAATGCACATAACAATAAATACAATGGAGCAACTAAACAAACACATAAGACAACAAGTTTAATTAGGAGTTCACCCTGACATCTTGGGCTACGTCTCCATGAGATCTAATCAACTCAACTAGGCTCTTTTGGATAATGGTAATCTTTCTTTTACAAGTTCCACACTCAACTACTTTGATTTACAACTAAAGCTATGGGTTTAGAATACCATTTTACCCCTGGCTATCCTCACTTTGCAGACAGATCTAGGCTTCTCTGGACTAGGCTCCTTCAATTAGTGCTCTAAGCTATCTTGAGCTCTAGCTTGCACCAACTCCCTCAGAACTCTCTTAACTGTCTCTGGAACTCCTTCTTTTGTCTTCAGCACACTCTGGGCATCAGCAATAGCTTGTTCATTTGATCACATTTTTGTTCTGAACTTCATTACAGCCCATGGCTCTTAGAAGTCTATTTGAGCTCTGTGGATCTATGACTCTGGCTCTCTAGCTAACTAGCTCTGGCTCTCAGCTCTCTGGCTCATTTGGCTTTCGCTCTCTCAGCTATCTGCCTTTGTTTATCTAGCTTTGCCTCCAACCTCTAGTGGCTCTGCCTCTGCTCGGCGCTCTAGCTCTGAAGCTCTCAGGCTTTTTGGCTCTCGGCTCTCAAGTTTTCAGGCTCTCTGTTCCTTTTGTGTTTCACTCAACCTCCAAGAGACTCTCAACAACCTTCAGCTACCTTTTCAATTGTGCTCTTTGTGTTTTTGTGGAATCCTCTGACTCTGCAGCTTCCATCCATTCCTCTGTCCCCAATCATGAGGAATCGTTCCTTTCTGTCTCTGTGGTTTCCTACGTTTTCCATAATTCATTCTTGTTCCACAACGCCCCCTGATAGCATGGCACAAAATGCTTTAAAAATAGAAGCATTTTTCAATTGAAAAGGAACCAGTGGCCTTTCTCCTACCTTAATCTTGGAAACATCAGCATAATGGAAATACACAAGAAAAACACATCATGGAGCATTTAATCGGACTTCAAATATATGCAATCACATCTATAAACCCATCAAGTCCTCCATTCTATCACAAATCGTAATCGCCTAGGCATATGGCCAAAAAACCCAATACACATGAAATACCTAGAAATCTCGTAAATCCGAATTTCAAAAGTTATGAAATCGTGCTTATAAACTATATCAGGTCCGCCTTTTATTGGCATATTGCAAGTCACATATTGCAATGTGTATTGGCCCTTTGTATCAGGGATCACCGATCGCTGATTGTCGATCAAATCAGGACCGGCCATTCTTTTTCCGATCTGACGGTTGATATCGCACATCGCATATCACTATCGCTATGGCCCGGGGGTTTTTTCCATATACCATGGGACATGTCGACGATGATCCGTCAATCTGATCATCGCAATTGCAAGTTGCATGTCGCATGGCCCTTAGTGCTATCTCCTCTGATCGTCGATCACTGACGCCAATAATCGCATATCACAATCGGCTGTGCCTGGGTCTCGTTATCACATTTAAACCTTTCCCTGATGCGATATGTCGAAGATCGCTATTGGGGGTGTCCTTCCCCCTTTGTTCTATGTCCTCCTTTTAACCCTTCTGTTGTGATTTTTCCATATAAGGCCTTAAGCCCATTTTTATAAGAATTTGCCTCCTTTTCAAAGGACAATGGGAAAACTTCTTATTACAATAACTTCTTCATCCGAAGTCCATTTTAGCTCATTCAAATTGGATTAGATTCAGATTGAAGAGATCTATGCAATGGGACTATTTCCAAGAACATCCATTGACTTTCATTTTACTCTATGAGGAACATTTTTAGATTATAAGTCTATTCTAGATCCATTTTGGATCACACGTTCCCACTAAAAAGAACTTTTGGTCTCCAAAAGGCTAATATACTGATATGAACAGTAAATTAGAGTAACAACACCTCTTCTTTCAGCCTCGATACACTTTCCTTGCATAGTGCCTTTGAACCAAAGCCTTTAAACTCTTTCCTTCTTGTATGTGCTTATCCTCTTGGGAAGAACTGTTTTCCTCCTTGACTTCCTACAAAAGCCCTGTTGAGAAGGTTATAGAAGGTAGTTTGAACTTCTCTGTCTTGATCATTGATCCAAGGTGAATCAAACCAATGTGAAGCTACATTTGCTTCACAAAATTTTCATTTGTACCTATTTGACATACTATCAACAACAACTGTTAACAATAACAGGATTACAGACAACAACTGGATGGCCTAAACTCTTGCTTCAACAAAAGAAACGGATTTCACATCTTGTGAACACCTCCATGTCTTTACATTTCATACAAATGATTGACTAGATAACAAGCCAACAAAACATGCCTTTAAAACAATTGACACTTCAATTCAAGCATGTAGAAAAATAAACTTTAGAATTCTTTTTCAAAGATGAAACACTTCATCAACATCTCCATCTTGGAGACCATATCAACTTTTCTCAAGTCAATATTGCATTACATGCATGTTTACAACAAAGCAATCAACCCTTCAAGTTAATCACACATACATGTTCAAATACAAGGAAATCATCAACATCCCTATGTTCATGCATATCATGCTTATGCATGCATTTCATCCTTCAACTTTCGCTTAAGCATACTGTACTTTCGAAGCTGAAATGAATATAATGTTGCAGCAATAAAGTGAGTCTCCTACTCAACTTTTTCCATTCACCTTCTTGGTAAAAACCTGCAAACTTGCATTCCATTAAAAAAGAAATGCAAATAGATGTGACTTGATATAATGCATCTTTAAACAACATGCAACCTTAATTGGATAAGAACTCTAACCATTTCTTACCAATCCATTTCAAAGTTCCTTCCTTTGTCTACACATCAATATCAACATGTGAATCATCCTGAAACACATCATTTATGGAATCTTTCTTTCCATTCCTGCCATTCTCTCTTTCCACCTTCTTCAAGTTTCATGGAAGCATTGTTGGATTCAAAGTCCAACACTTTTCAGCAATATGTCCTTACTTATGGCAATAAGTGCAACACATGTGCATCTTCTTGACATCATGATTTGCCTTTTCTAGTGGACTTTTGGATTCTTGCTTCCTTTCCTTAAAAAGTTTCCTATATGTGGCCATTCTCTTCCAACATCTAGAAACATTATGTTTATCCAAAACACAAAAGGAACATGCAATTATTTTCCCATACTTATATGGAAATTTATCATGTTGAACATAATCAAAAGGAATGTGATTAGAACCATATTTATACCTTTCTCTTTCACCTTTATTACCTTCATGAGGAGGTGAATCAAATGAAGAAGTGGCTCCCTTTGGAACACCATCAACCTCTTCAAGGCTTTCCGAGTTTGCACAACTCTCTAGTTCAAGTGCATTCTTATGAACACATTCTTCTTGAAAGTGATGTTTCAAGCTATTGCATTCCCCAAGAATACAATCTTCACACTCTTGAGGTAGAAGACCTGAAATGAAACTCCTTCTTGGAATTGTTTCAATTATCTTCATGGCAACTTTGGAACTTTCTCCATAAGACTATCCATAGCCAAGACCCAAATAATTAGGCCTTTCCTCAACCATTATTGGCTCAAAAATACCCTATGCATGTTCTCCCAAGCCTTTTCCTTCATAGACCATCTTGGACATTAACTTGGAACCTATGCCTCTGGCATGTTTTTCAAAAGAACCAATATAAATATTCTTAGAGGAATTTGAAGACAAACAGGAATTGCTTACCTCTTCTTCAAGTTGATACTTGACCAAGGCTTATTTGGCAATGAAGAGCTATGTGTCCAACTCATGCATCCTTTTCAGGTTCATATTTGCAATATGAAGTTTCCTCTCCATTTCCAACAATTTGTTAGAAAGCAATTGCTTCTCTTCCTTCATGGAATTCAACTACTCTCTAAGCATGATTCTCCTCCTTCCATCCTCATACATTTCTCTTACCATATCCATCATGGTGAACAACTCTTGCTTCTTGCCTTCATCAAAGAATCTTGTGATGAAGGAAGAATTTGAGGATTCACTTGTAGAAGTAGTCATTATCAAAATGAACAAAATAACTTCAAACAAGATTAACAAAAAGCTTATTCAAACAACCTTTTGCAACAAACCTCTTGTGATTCAAGGATTGCTTTGAGGTCCTTTGGGATAAGAAGAATGTCTTCATCCCTTCTTCCTTCCTGTCCTCTCCTGGACTTAGCTAACAATAGCTTTCCCTTCACCTCTGCAAACTCAAACAACAATTAGTTTACAAACAATCAAACAAAAAAATACTTGCTATTGTTTGAACACCTTTCAAGTCAACAAGCATATACTGGTACCACTTGCATCATGATACCATCTCCTCTGGTATAACTAGTTTTGATATAACCAGCTTTGATATCACCTTGTTTGAAGGTGGGGTTAATCAACATGAGACTTTGATATAACCGTTTTGATACCACCTGATCTGAAATGGGGTAGTGAAGGCTTCTTTTCAAGCTTACAAGAACCTCTCCCACTCCAAAGCTTATATATTCCCAAGATCTATACTTATGCTTGATAAATGCGGAATTAAAAGTGCTTGAAAGAGGTGTATGTTTGTGTTTGTTTTTACACTGTTTAAGTGCATATGTACATTTGCTTATGCTGATGTAAAACACACATAACAATAAACACAATGTAGCAAATAAACAAACAAGTATGACAACGCAGGTATTAACAACGCAAAAACAAACAGCGATGCCACCAACTACCTGAAACATGCCTGTAACAGCAGCAACATGGTTATTAACACGGAAAACACAGGTATTAGAAACGCTTATATTAATAACACATGTATTAATAGCACGGTGAGCAGTGTGGTCTCATACGTTGGCTCCAGAAATGATGATGCTAGAATGGAGAGTGGGGATTCTACAGTAGCAAGTTGTAGAATTATTAAAAATAAAAATAAAAATAATGATAACGCTACAGGTGAATCCGACAATGGTAGGTCTGTTATTGGGAACCCCAATGTTCCAAATAAACATGATAAGGGAGTTGTTAATCTCTCATCCATAATTCTCACTTCTGAATAAATCAATATCCTCAGCAAAGGATTGGGATTTGCATTCTCTCCTAGGAACATTCCATTTGAAAACATCATCTGCAACATTGAAAATGGCACTCAAGGCCTTTCATCAAACAGTATGGAGATATTAAGACAGGAATGTTCCCTAGCTATGTTGAAGTCTAAATGCCTGAAGAGTAACCTGAATAAAGAAGGGTGAGAGGCTCTTCAATCCCTTCGAAATAATGATAAGATAGTTGTTCTTAAAGCTGATAAAGGATGGCCCACTGTTGTGTTAAATAAGGAAGATTACATTCATAAAATGAATGAGCATTTAAATTGTGGGAGTTATAGGAGATTCAATTCCAACCCTATTCCCAAGGTGATAAAACAAGTCAAGAAAGCCATCATGGAAACAAACCTGGAAGATAAAATAAAAAAGAAGTTAATTCCCTCCTGTGAGGTTATTCCTAGAATCTATGGATTACCAAAAATCCATAAGGAAGGGGTGCCTCTTAGACCAATTCTTAACACCATTGGTTCCCCTACCTATGAATTAGCTAAGTATGTAGCCAAGATCCTAAAACCTCTGGTTGGTAACACAGACTCTTCTATAAAATACTCAAATGAATTTGTAAAGCTTATTAAGAATAAAAGGGTGGATAAAGATGATATTCTAGTAAGTTTTGATGTGGTTTCTTTGTTTACAAAGATTCCTCTAGATGAATTTGTTCATGTTATAAAGATGCCACCGATCCTGAAACAGCAAAGCTTGCAGAAATTTGTTTACGGTCCACTTTTTTCAGTTTTCAAGATCACTATTATGAACAAATATCTGGAGTTGCTATGGGTTCCCCTCTCTCACCTATTGTCGCCAACCTATACATGGAGTACTTTTAAAGAAAATCCCTTGACTCATTCCCTCTAAAGCCAGCTTGGTGGAAAAGATTTGTTGACGACACTAACCTGAATTGGGCTCATGGTAAGGCAGAATTAGAGAAGTTTTTCAATCATCTTAACTCTATATCTTCTGAAATCAAATTTACCATGGAGCTTGAAGAGAACGGTAAGATCCCCTTTCTTGATGTTTTGATCAGTAGAAAAGAGGATGGTACTTTGGGACACCAGGTCTATAGAAATAAAACTCATACTGATAGCTATCTTCATGCTGACTCCTACCATCATCCTTCCCAAAAATCGGGCGTCTTAAACACTCTAGCCGTTAGGGCGTTCAGGATTTTTGACCCTGATCACCTAAAAGAAGAGATTGAACACTTAACCTCTGTCTTCAAAAACCTTGGATACAAAGAGTGGAGTATCAAGAAAGCTATAAGAAAAGCGCAGGATAAGGTTCTCTCCATGCCTCCTGGAGACAGGAAAGAAAATTATGGAAAAGTTTACCTTCCATTCATCCAAGGGGTTACAGATAAGATTGCAAAATTTTTAAGAAAGAATAACATAAACACTCAATTTAAAACATGTGGAACTATAAGGAAAATGATGAAGTCAGTAAAGGATAACATTGATCCTCAACAACTCAAGGGTGTGTACAAGATTGATTGCTCTTGTGGCAAGAGTTATATTCAGGAAACAGGTCAGTCTCTGAAAATAAGACTAAAAGAACACGCGGCTGATATAAAGAACGAGAGATCACGTACATCAGCACTTGCAGAACACTCGTCCAAAACAAAGCATCATGTGTGTTTGGAAGACGCTAAATAATTGCAAGAGAGGATAATTATCATAAAAGAAAAATCAGAGAGGCCATCGAAATTATGAAATTTCCTCAGAACCTCAATAGGGACAACGGGAGTGAAATTAGTGGAAATTGGCTTCCCCTGATCAGGCAAATAAACCCCTCCAGTCCTTTGGAAGCATAGTATGAAGGTTTTCATATTAATTAATTAATTAATTTTAAGTAAATTTAATTTAATTAATTAATTTAATTAATTCTAATTAATTCTAATCAATTAATAAAATAAAGTTTACAAATTAATTAATTAGAAAATTAGAAAATTAGGGCTTAATAGGTTACTCCATAAAAATTGGTAAATTGATTAATAACAATAAATAAAATAAAAAAACAATAATAAAAACTATAATAAAAATTTAATTGGTAGTAGCTTGAGGATGGCGGGGAGGCTAAAGGAGAGTTTAGGAGGATGATAGGGTAGGCGAAGGCGCGGCTGCCCAGGCTGAGGGCTTAGAACCTGGCAGGCAGGGGAAGGTAATGATGCGGGAGGAGGTTAGTACGATCAAAGGTAACGTGGAAGCGAGCGGAACGGCCGACAGAAGGAAGGCATGATAGAGACAACTGGGGTTTTGTAATAGATTTTTTTCGGTGGAAAAGGGTTTTCCAAGCAAAAGAGTTGAAACCCATGTACTGGCACCACACTCGGAAGTCACGAACTGTTACATTATGCGAGGAACAAGCCGCTTGCGATTTCTAGGGTTTGTCTGCAGGTCTTAACCATGGTTAATCAGAGGGAGGCTCTTGACCTTGAACCAGCGCCGGAGGATATACTATCTGTATGGGGGAAGGACCTAACTGCACAAAATGTGGAATGGTACTTCAGGACCGTAGGCAACCATGGAAGCGTGAAACACTCTACGGAAGAAACAGGCATTAACAATTACTCCAAAGTTTCACTGGAAGGGAGCCTAGATCAGGCAGTTCAATGCAATTACGACGCAAAGGAACTTCAGGAGGTGAGTTTTCAGAATGAACCCAATCAATTCGTATTTCCTCGTTTGATTCAAGGAAGGAAAGGGAAGGTTTCGGCTTCGGGTTCAATTCTATCAAGAGGTCTTGAAGATATTGTAAATTTTGGGTTGACCCGAGGAATCCGAACCAGTGTGGAAAATGAACGGGGACCGGCAGTCATCATAACCATCAATGCCGAAAACCTGGTAAACCCTAGTCGGATTTCAACTGCGGTTGTTTCTGAATCCAGAGGGTATGTGGAACCAAGGTCCAGTTTCAATAGCTTTGTCTATGAGAGGCAAGAAGTGGTGCTTGATACCACAGGCATGATAGGGAAAGATTCAGGCGGCAAAGCATTACCAGAAAATAGCTCTCAGAGGAATCCCACAGAATAGCAAGAACGGATAATCCAAAATTTCGTGAATACCCAAACCAGGGAGGAGGGTTTTGTGGTAAATAAGTCAGGAGAAAAAAGGAAGAAACCGAAACCCATCAAGAAGAAGGAATTTGAAGCTAATTTAGTGCTGGGAATGGACATGCAGGTGGATGAGGCCATAGAAGTGGCCAAATGTACCTTGGTTGGAAGAGCGAGGGGTAAGAAACGTTCAACCCAATTCATTACAAACTGGGGAAAGCAGAAATGGCAAACAGATCTAGTTAAAAATTTCAATGTCTCGGCCTTAGCAAAGGGATGGTTCATGGTGAGATTCGAGAATAAAGAGGCGGTGGACTGGGTAATGGAGAGAAATTGGGCATTCGGAAATTTTCCAGTACTATTCAAGAGATGGAACCCAATGTTTGATGCTTTGCATGAAAGAACAGACGTCTTTCTAGTTTGGGTACGTGCTCCAGGATTTCCCTCCTTTCTCTGGGTGGAATCGGTATTCAAGTCTATTGGGAACAAGTTAGGCACCTTTTTGGAGGCGGACATGTCGTTTCTTCAAACCCATAACATGGCGAAGGCCTGAATACTGGTAAATCTAAACCCCAGGGGTGGTCTTGCGGAGAAGATAAACATTCAGTACAGAGAATACGTGTTCGAGCAGCTCCTAGACTATAAGCATCTTCCCTTCAAGTGCCATAGATGTCACGTTTACGAACACCCAGTAAGAGACTGTCCCCTGGGAAAACGTTGAAGAAGGAACTAGAAATTGATGGAAGGGGAGAGCATGGAAGCAGATCAGTTTCAGTATGTTCAGGAAGTGGAAATAAAGGAGAATTTGGTGGCGGAGGCAATGGAAGTGGACAATCATCAGGGGGAGAAGCAATTAGAGCAGGCCTCAATCATCCCTCCAGTCAGGGAGGGAATGACCGGAATAGGGCACGATAAAGAAGGATCGACTAGAACAAGGCCCGACAACGGAAGCCCGACTCAGGAGCCTATCAAAGAACTACCAGCATCCACAAGCACCACTCCTATTGAATACATGATGGGTATGAGACTAGACTCAAGTAACCCATCTTTAACTCTTTCTGAAACTAAAGATGATTTCTTGATTACTAGTTTGCAAAATAAAAAACGCTTGCCTGATGATCAATTTCATGTTGAACACTATGTTGAAAATATCATGGCTGCTATCCCTTCCATTGATCTGAACTGTGATGATGATTCGACTGAGGAAGCCAAACCAATTTCGACCTCTATTACATGTCATTATAATCTTCGGTCTTTAGATAAAAAACCTGAGCGTTTAGGATCGATTGGCGGAATAGGCCAAACATCCCCTCAAAAAAGGAAAGTGAGGGGCAGGAAATCGACCTTATCTAAAGCTCAGGTTAGAGAAAAGTTTGATGTGGCAGACAGGAAAAAATGATAATCCATGGGGCGCTTAGAGCTGTGAATCCCCAAGAGATCGTAATCAAATGATCTTGTTATCCTGGAACTATAGAGGGTTAGCCAGTAAGCCCAAGAAACTGGCTTTAAAGGAGATGGTCATGAGTTCGAAACCGGATTTTATACTTCTTCAAGAAACCCTAGGTAAAAGTATAGAAATAGAAATAGCTCTTATGTCTCTACTCCCGAGATGGTGGTTCACAGCATTGGATTCAGCCGGCCACTCGGGAGGTTTTTCTATTGGATACAGAGAAGGAAGAGTGAGAATCTTAAACCAATGGGGCCTGGAGCATGCAATGGGAACTGAGATTCAATCTTCAGATTTTGGGTTTCCTCTTACAATCTTAAACATCTATGGGCCCTGTTAGGGGAGGATGAATTTCTGGAACGATCTTCTGTCAAAAGATATAATGGGAAGCCACAATATGGTCTTGGGTGGAGACTTAAATTTCTCAATAGGGAGTGTCAAGGCCTGGGGACCTGTGGCAAGAGAGGACCCTCTATCAGACTTTTTCCTGAACGCCATAACCACCCATAATCTAATAGACGTTAATCTTATCAAACTGAAACCCACTTGGAGGAATCGAAGAGTGGGAGAAGCCAGAATTGCTAAGAGACTGGATCGGTTTCTATCAAGTGAAGATCTGACTACCAGTATTCCTATGTTTCGGCAATGGGTGGGAGAGGGGGGAAACTCGGATCACTTCCCAATCTTTCTAGAGATATCCAAGCATCCTAGGAAACTAGCAGCGCCTTTCAAATTTAATTCATCATGGTTGCAAGAGAAATCCTATGAAAAGTTGTTCAGTGAAACATGGAATCATCCAGATGGAAGCTCCCAAGAAGGGAAAGGATTTCAGTTCATGGAAAATTTTAAAAAGCTAAAGAAAGCAACTATCGAATGGGCAAATACAAGGAGGGAAAGACAGAAAGAGGAACTAACCGAAATCAATGAAGAGCTCCAAAGGATGGAATGTACGGAGACAGATGGCTATGAATCATAGGAGTCAAAAGAGAAAATATTACTGCTTGAAAAACAGAGGGATCAAATTCTACTGACAAGAGAAGAGGAATGGAGGCTAAAGAGCAGGGAAGTATGGCTGAAGGCTGGGGATGAAAATACGAAATTCTTTCACAACTATGCAAAAGGGAGGAAAAACTCAAATACAATTTGGAAACTAAAGAATGAGGAGGGCGAAGAGGCAAACGCCTTCGAGGAACTCTCTATTCTGGGGAGAAATCACTTTCAGAACCTGTTCGCGGATCAAGGGGAAATCACAATAGCAGAAGTAATCAGGACTGCCCAATGTTTCCCTAGATATGTAGAGGAGGAAGAAGTAGAGAGTTTAATGAATGAACTCACAAAGGAGGAAGTTGAATGTGTAATCAAATCAATGGAAAAAGACAAGAGTCCAGGCCCGGATGGATGGACCATAGAGCTCTTTCAACATTTCTTTGATCAGATTGGGACAGAATTAACAGAGGTAGTGGAAGAGTCCAAGAAAAGAGGAGAGGTATACAGTCCATTCAATGCAACTTTCATATCACTTATACCAAAGAAGGAAACTGTGGACACTTTTGAAGATTTCAGGCCTATCTCCCTCTGCAATTGTATATACAAAATCATTGCCAAAGTGATCGCAGTAAGAATAAAACCAATACTCTCAAGATGTATCACAAATGAGCAGTTTGGCTTTTTGGATGGTCGTCAAATCCATGAAGCTATAGGAGTGGCTCAGGAAACTATTCACAGCGTCAAGCAGATGAAAAGGAAGGGAGCAGTGATAAAAATTGATTTATCAAAAGCCTATGATAGAATAAACTGGGTTTATTTAAGGATGCTTCTCACCCATCTAGGATTTAAATATGATTTCATCAGGTGGATAATGGGATGCATCTCTAATGTTAGCTTCACATTACTAATAAATGGTGCAGCCTCGCCTTTCTTTAAAAGCTACAGGGGATTAAGACAAGGCTGTCCCCTGTCACCACTACTCTTCCTACTGGTGGAATAAGGTCTAAGTCATCTGATCTGATTAGCCAAAAGGGAGGGAGCAGTAAAAAGATTGGAAGTAGTAGTCAACATGTTTATTTCACATCTCTTGTTTGTGGACGATATCTTACTGTTCACCAATGGAAACCTGAATGAAATCGGGGAATTAAAAAATATCCTAGACCTCTTCATGAAAGCGACTGGAATGCAGATAAATTACAGGAAGTCCCAGCTTATCACGAAAGGTTTAAATAGGCTTGAGAAAAACCAGATCTCCTCTCTTCTTCCCTTTGATGTGCTCAGCATAGAGAATCCCTTCAAATATTTAGGCTTTTGGCTGAAGCCTAACGCTTATAGGAAGCAAGACTGGAATTGGCTGGTTGCCAAAATCGAAGCCAGAATATCACACTGGAGTTTCAAATGGCTCTCCCGAGCAGGAAGACTGACCTTAATCAAATCGGTGCTACTAGCCATGCCAATCTATTGGGCTGCATTAACATGGGTTCCAAAAGGGATTCTAGGGAAAATAAATAGAATCTGCAGCAGATTTCTCTGGGCAGGCTCAAAGGAGGACTCTGTTCTTCCATGGGTAGCCTGGGATAAAGTAGCAAGACCAAAAGAATGGGGCAGATGGGGGATAAAAAAACCTCACTAATTTCAGCATATCCCTGGCAGCAAAATCAGGTTGGAGAATAATGAAAATGGAAAATCTTTAGACAAAAGTGGTAAAAAGGAAATACATAGACCCTACTCCCTTATAAGAATGGATAAGGAACCCAGCTAAGAAGGAGAAAAATGCCTCGGTGGTGTAGAAAGCCACTGTCGAGGCGTTCAAGGTGATTGAACAAGGGCTGGCATGGTAGATTGGAAATGGGGAAAACTTGAGGATAGGGAAAGATCCTTGGGTTGGATGCAATGCAAAATTTGCCCTCTCTCCTGGTCTAATAAGACATCTAGAATCAAAAGGTATCTTGCACCTTAGACAGATAGAAAAAATTGGTTTCTCTTCAATATGGGGGCAAGCTTGGAAATCTGGAGAAGATCTAGGCCTACATCCAGCCTGGTGGAATGAGTGGAAGGTATACACTGAAGAGCTATCTCGGTCAAATGTTAGGATAAGGGACAGACAAGATCAACTAGTTTGGGCACACGCAGAAAATGGATCTTACTCCCCAAAATTTGGATACAAATTTCTAATGACAAGAAAAGGATGGGGAGATCCAGAATGGTGGGTCAAACTGATATGGAAACTCAAATGCCCAACAAAAGCCAGACTTTTCTTTTGTTGTATTCTAAAAAGGAAAATTCCTACATGGGATATACTTCAAGCTAGGTATAAACAAGGGCCAGGGAGATGTTCTCTATGCAAGTCTGGTTCTGAAAACATAAGACATATATTCCTTGCATGCCTTTTTGCCAAAATAGTTTGGGCAGAGGTCGGGAAACTTATTGGAAAAATGATCGAATGGGAGGGGGAAATGTTTAGGAGGTATGGGATAAATGGTGCCGCAATTATCCTGAAGGGAAAATGAGAAATTTACCACCTATCATCTGCTGGGGAATCTGGATTACAAGAAACATGAGTATTTTCATGGAAAAGGAAACCACAGCCGAATCTATAGCAATTCAAAGTACTTCTATCCTGGAAAATATCCCAGATTTAGAGGAGGGAAGGAATACTAGGCAGATAAGGGAGGAACAGATACGAGAAGGGATCCCATGAGCATATTTTGACGGGGCTTCACAGAACAATAAAGCAGGAGCATGAATGATTATACATTTAAATGAAACCCAGTCCTTAAAAGCTTCTGTAGGGCTAGGCATAGGGACAAACAATTTTGCAGAACTCTCAGCCTTAAAACTTCTATTATGTTGGCTCATTCACAGAAACATCCTCACAGTTCAGATCTTTGGTGATTCTTTATCTGTCATTAAATGGGTTAATGGACAAAGTAGATGCCATAGTTATATGCTCAGACCTTTGTTAGAAGAAATCCAGTCCTTGAAACTCTCTTTTAATGTGTTTTCAATTTGCCACATCTACAGGGAGCGAAATGTTACAGCAGACAACCTTTCTAAGGAAGGTTTACAGCAGATTATGGGTAGTTGGAAAGTAATGGAAGAAGATCATGGACAGATCTGTGTGTCGGATCAGCCACCTCACACTTAATATTTTACGTTTATCTTTTCAGTTCTAAAGACTTTTATGATATTTCAAAACACTTGAAAAACTTACTGTTTTTAGACAAATGGGGGTCAAGTTTCACAACAGTTTTACTCTGAATGCTTTTTCTATTTTCGTTTTGGGTTGTTTTCCTCCTAAGAGGAGGCCCAGGAAATAGAAAATTGTCATCTCCAGATGGAAACATTTTTTTGGACTGTTTATAGATCGTGATAGGCTGAAAGCGTAACTGTGTATATATACATTTTTCAGTTGATACTTTAGCCAGTTTTTGAGATGCGGAAAAGACTGTCTTTTTTGTAGCAGCTATATGAGAACTTCATACAGCAAACAGGATGCCTTGGCATATACTTGTAACTTTTTATGTTTTAATAAAAAAGTTTGCTTTTTTCCTTGGAAAA